>JAXGGA010000232.1:0-279443 GCA_038373865.1 Uloborus plumipes
CCAACCCCTCTGCTAGCGTTAATGTCGCTCGATGGCTACCGCAATGCTTTGACACACATTCAGACAAACATGCTGATACTCTCTCTCTTTGCTTCAACCAGGTATTAATTATAGTTTAGCTAATATGACGACTGTCACAACCGCCCCGTGTCACAACCGTCCCCAGTCTCACCTACTTCAAAAACTTTTTTTTTCAAAGCAGTAACGAGGTGCTCATTCACTATTTGGTCTACCTCAAAGTATATTAAGACTTTTGATTGCTACAGAGCAGTTTGAAGGAACAATGGCGTAATTGATTAAGAGTTGAAAATTGTGGCTTAAAATTAATAATGTTCGACTTCAAGTCTGTTATTATAGAAGTAAGGAACATGTGCTATACATAAACCTCTCATTTTTTTCAGTCACTTAATTTATTTTCACAGTTAGTATTTCAAATCGTTATTTTTCTTTTTTTTTTTTCATTTATTTAAAATTTCAGTTTTAGCGGCTGCGTCATTATTCTTTTGGAACGGCGATATCCGGCTTACCGTTGTTACATCAAAATTAATTGCTTTGCAACTTATTTTAAATGAGAGTATTAATTTTTAGTTATTGATGAAGCAATTTTTTCAAGAATATACAGTAAAGTCCCCTTACATGACAATACCTCCTAACATGGAGTATCTATGCCTTTTTTATACATGCATCTGACATCAGCGGAAAATTTACTTGTTTCACAATACCGTTTTTCCGTTTTTTTTTACAGTGCTATAGTAATTAGGTTGTGTTGTGCTTCTACCTTAAAAATTACAACTTTATTAGTTACTATTTCTTCTATATTAAAGCTGTGAACGTGCTTTTTAGTTGTTCAACCAATCCAAGTAAATGAACATTTTTAAAAACAATTTGTTTCAGATTAAAATATGTTAACCAATAGAAGCAAATTGGTACGCCTTATTTTGCTGTAAAATATTTGAAACAAGATATCGATTAAATGGATCCTAATTTGGTATAACAAGTATTTTTGAATTTGGTGTTAGAAGAATTTAGGAAAAAATTGGTATGGAATTTCTATTCGATATGCAGCAATTGCCTAAATAAATAAAAATAACCAAAATTATAATTTGCATGATTTTAAAACGATTCAAAAAGATATAGCTTGGCATGAATCAACAAATAAAACTTACTTTCTTATAAAATGAACTAGCACCAGATGAAATTTATATAAAAGACGATAAATGAGTTGAGAATCTAATATCCATAAAACTTTTAAAAGAGGTGTCCTTCTAATTATAATCAGAGTTGAACGATAAATGCGGAGTTATTAATATGGTAATTATCTCTCGCGAAATATTTGATTAGTTTAGAGGGAGCTGAGAAAATTTAAATAACATTTTTGCACCAGGAAAGAGAATATGTATCCAATGACGTGAATAACTAGTTCAAAGGAGACACGGTATAGAATCAAGGAGAGCAAGCTTAATTTGGAATATAGCTCAATGTTTAATTTGTGTTAAAAAAAATAATTTGGGAAATTAAGGTTTTGTAAAAATGCTAATCATGGTTAGAATGCTATCATGGCGAGCAAAAAAAAAAAAAAAGATACATTTTGCTGCAATTTTCTTTGACTATATCAAATGAAGTAGTACTGCTAAATAGTATACAAAATTTATTATTTTTTTTAAAAGATGTGATGTGAGCACAAAACATAATTTTATTTTAGCGTGAAATTTTTTTCTGGGGGTATTTTTTTTACTCATCATGCTTTTGTCATGCATATTACTTCTTTTGAGAAATTATAAATACTGTTTTGAAATGATGTGAGGATTTTAAATGAAAGATATTCTGGCGTAATGCTAAGAAAGTTTATCATTAAAACAAGCAACGTAATAAATCAGTCGAATATGTAATGGCTTTAAAATTTTGTGCTCATTTACTTCTTGTTAAAATCTCATGAATTATTTAAATTAAAAGGGAAAAAATGCGAAAGCCAAAATTTACGAAAAAAATAACTTTGTTCTCATATAGTTCGAATATGTTGGTGCTGAAAATTGAAGGATTAACAGAAAACCGTTCATTATATTATTAATTTGCTTTTTTCTGTTCTTTTTCATATTCTTTAATAATATGAAAATTGGGAGAAATATGCTCAGGTCTTCGCTTAGAGATTGAATAAATTTTTTGATTAAATGTGCGGCAAAAGCTCTTTTTTCCAGATGAATAAAAGTGAAATTAATTAATTAATTAATAAAACAAGGGTTCCAGGAATCTAAGAAATATTAAAAGGAGGAAATCAATTTCATTTCATAAATCACAGTAAAAAGTTTTAACAATAAATAAATAAATAAACTAATAAATATGAAATTCATATTACGGTTAAAACTTATCTACTTTGTTCTGTAAAATCGAAATGCGTAGTACAGAAAATTTAAGATACAGCAAGCATCCATGCATACAAATGTAATACAGAAATTTTGGTATAAAACAGAAATACATCACAACCATGTGCTTACATCTGCTTTAATTCGAAAGAAAATTCTATGAATAGGGTCTGGGGAAGGGGAGAGGTAAAGTGGTCATAAAATCCAGGTTTTTTAACTTAGATGGATAATAAGTGCAAATAGCTTTTAAAATTCTAGCTGCTATTCTAGATCAGATAAAGAACAATTGCACTGAATTTTAGATGAAAAAAAATGATTTAAATAGTCTGATGACATTTTCTTTTTCATATGTATGTATGACCTGGCGTGTTAAAAGGTGGTCACAATTAAAATATCGAGGAAAACCATCATAAATGACCATATATATATATATATATATATATATATATATATATATATATATATATATATATATATATATATATATATATATATATATATACAGGGTGTTCCGTAACAAATTGTACAAACTTTGAGGGGAGTTAGAGGGGATGATAACAAGCAAGAATCACCTAGGAACATAGGTTCGGAAACGCATAGTTGACGAGCTACATATTCACAAAGTTGTCAAATTGTGTCAGAATGGCTCGTTATTACGACGGTTTTTTATTATCATTTCGATGCATATTTTTAAGCAACAGGTAGCAAAATTTTAACAACCGCTTTAACCTTTCTTAAAAATTAATATTGTTCAATGAGACACATGGGATCATCCAAAATGTTTATTGGTCAAAAACATTACACGTTTAATGTAAATAATGTTAGAAAATGTCATAAATTATGTTCAAAGTTTCCACCATTGTTAGCGATACATGCGTTACACCGTCGGACCATAGACTGGCGAACTCTCTCAAATACACCCAGATTTTCTTGGATATCTGCAGCAGCACAGGCGATTCTTGCAACTAGATCCATTTCTGAATCCACAGGAGTTGCGTACACAGCACTTTTCAAAGCACCCCAAAGAAAGAAATCGAGACTGTTTAAATCAGGAGAGCGTGGTGGCCAGGGAACTGGTCCACCACGACCAATCCATCGGTGACTAAACACACGATTCAGATGTTCCCGAACATGTGTTCCATAATGGGGAGGTGCCCCATCATGTTGAAACCACATACGGCTTCTGATATGTTGTGGCATAGAGTTAAGTAATGTTGGTAGAACCTCTTGCAGAAAGATGAGATATTGTTGAGATCTCAAAGGCGATGGCAACAAATAAGGTCCAATTAAGACGTCACCAACCAAACCAGCCCAAACATTTACTGAAAAACGATGTTGAGCAGCCTGTAATCTTACGCCATGGGGATTCTTATCAGCCCACAAATGAGCATTGTGGGAGTTGAACATCCCATCTCGCGTAAAGTATGCTTCATCCGTCATTAAAACGCAGGATGAGAAATTTATATCTTGGCTACATTGATTGAGATAAGGTTTTGCATAACATTAAATCTTTAAGAAAGGTTAAAGCGGTTGTTGAAATTTTGCTGCCTGTTGCCCAAAAAAATGCACCAAAATGATAATAACCAACCGTCGTAATAACGAGCCATTCTGACCCAATTTGACAACTTTGTGAATATGTAGCTCGTCAACTATGCGTTTCCAAACCTATGTTCCTAGGTGATTCTTGCTTGTTATCATCCCCTCTAACTCCCCTTAAAGTTTGTACAATTTGTTACGGAACACCCTGTATATATATATATATATATATATATATATATATATATATATATATATATATATATATATATATATAATATATATATATATATATATATATATATATATATATATATATATATATATATATATATATACATACATACAGGGTATCTGCTCAACCTGGACTTTTCAATTCCATGACTTTCCCTGACTTTCCATGACTTTTGCGAACTATTTTCCATGACTAAAAAAAAAAAAAAAAACGAATTTGTTTTTGGAAAATTATGCACTTAATATTCTATCTTGCGAAGCAAATGACCAAACATGCGACTGCGTTTCACAGCAACAGAAGTCCGTTCGCTTTTGAGGTCAAAAAACGATCTTTTCCTACCGACACCCTCCTCCCCACCGTGCTTGTCGTCAAACGTACTTTCATGTAGCAATGAATTGTCTGTCCATAAATTTTACTGTAAGTTTAGATCCTGATATGAGTGAGGCGAAATCTGACTTCAAAACGGAACTCGTTGAGTTCCTGCCCCTCCCCCTACCTACACGATTCTTTAAAATTCAACATCGTTTTTTAATTTGTTTTTCTTTTGCATAAAACTCCTCGAAAGAAAAAGATTCAAACAAGTTTTAAAAGAAAAAGGAATCAAATGAAGCGGGTAGGGGGGGGAGGAGACCAAATGTAAAAGGCAAATCTGCCTATGCCGGGGAAAAAACCATCAAAAAAACATCGAGTCTATCTTTTTGTCGTTCAAGGTCATATTTTATCAGATGACGGAGTCCGCGCACATGCGCAGTTACACAAAATTCGCCGCTCACGGTTTTAACGTTGAGAATTCATCTGATTGGTCAACACAATGCAACTTGTTGGAAATTGTAATTGACAAATCAGATTGCACCCAATAACGAAGTAGAATGACGGCGGAAGTGTTTTCGTTCTTCCGAGATTGCGGGAAAAATTTCAATCGGTCCGGAGCGCTAAAATCCATGATAAACAGTCAGTTTCCATGACTTTTGGACATTTTCCGCTGAAATCCATGACTTTCCATGACCAATTTCGATCATATTTGAAATCCATGACTTTCCATATGCGCGGACACCCTGTATATATATATATATATATATATATATATATATATATATATATATATATATATATATATATATATATATATATATATATTAAAATGTAATCACCTGTTTCCTTTTTTTTTTCTTTTTTAAATTGACCTTATTTAACCCATTAATGCCTGACTTTTTTTTCCAAAGATATTTTGTATACTGGTTACAAACAGTGTTTAATGGACAGGAAAAATAATTAAAAAAATATTATGCAAAAAATAATTTGTTTTTTAAGGAAAGAAAAATTGATCCTTTAAAAGTTACGATAGACCCCAGAGGGTACAAACTTTTTTTACTAAAATTTTTTTCTGCCTACGATATAATATTTAAAAAGACATTTTATAAGAAGAAATAAAATCAGCAATTAACATAAACTGGGAAGCTGGAAATAACTTTGAAAACTTAAGCTTTTTTCCTTGAGATTGTGAACGATGTAATTTTTGATAAAGATCATATTAAAACTGCTACAGAACACATTTTACAATGGTTATGTGCAGCAATCTGTTAATAAAGAATTGAAACAATACCAAGGTACTAATTGAACAGTTATTTGGTTGAAATGTTCATTTTGGGGAAATTCAGACCCTTTTTTGGACCGTTCCTAAAAAGGGACGCTAGGCATTAATGGGTTAGGTATATTACAAATATTTCTTGATCAACTGTGGTCAAAAGTTTGTTCACGAAAAATTCTAATCATGTTTTACTCCTAGATTTCATCAATGTTATTAGGGAATGTGTCATAATTTCCAATGCTGGACTAATTATAAGTTCGAAAATATTCTCCAGGAGTACATTAAAGATACCATCTTTAGTGTCTAATTTTCTTAAATTATGTATTACGAAAATATAATTCCTAAAAAGAGTTCTGAAGAAAGATGTAATAAGAACTACAGTTTGTATACACAGAAAGAGTATTGTGCAATTTGTGAAATAATGATTTCTTGCAAAAGTAAAAGTACCATAAAATAAAAGTCATTAAAAGCTAGGAGCAATGAAATATTAAATGAAATGTAACTGAATCATGCCAAAACAGATAAAAAACATTCTAAATTGCAAATTAATTTTTAGATACTTAAGAGACATACCTGAAGTTGTTGGTTCTTAGCTGATAGCTGAATCTGCTGACTTTGACTCAGATGTAAAACACCAGATGAAGGTGACGGGCTAGATCCAAAACCTTGAGGTGGGGGTGTTACACCAGGAGTAGAAACCCCTCGCATAAACTGTGAAGGATGATGAGGTACTGGACTATTACTTGCACTGCCTTCATTTTGCGGTTGCCCTGGAGACAACTCATTGTAAAGAGGAAGAGATCGCATCCCCTGATACGGTCGTTTTTGTTCAGGGCTGTGTGAAAAAGGTGGTCGTGGAATATTTCCTATTTGGTTTTGCTGAAGTTGCATAAGCTGCCTTCTTTTGTGAAGGTCTACTTCAGTTAAATGCGTATTTATATTAGAAGGATAAACTGGCGTATTTGGCGTGACTACTTCCTGTTTAACTGTAGTGTTATTGGGGACTGTAAAACTTTGTTGCTGCGTGAAACCACCCGGTTGAAAAAGACCAGTGGGACTTTTTTGAACAGATGACATGGAATTAGGTGAGCCATTAAGAAAGTTCGCTCGAATATTAGATAATGGATCTGAAAAACCATCAGAGAAGGGAGATCTTGGATGCGCCGCTCCAATACCCATACCCATTTGCTGTTGCTTTTGTTGCATATTTTGATGCTGTTCAGCCATTTGTTTAAGTGTTTGAGCCGCTGGGCTGGGTTCGGTAAGTTTAAAGTCAAGACCAAGGCCATTATTAGGCATTCCTGGCATATTTGGCGAAGTGGCGGCATAAGAACCAAGACGTCCAGAAGGAAAACCTGGAGGACCGTTGTTATTATTTGGCACAGGCTGAGAAGTTGCGCTAGAGTTCAAACTACCAGTTTGGAAATCAAACACAGTTTGCTGCGATTGACTCATTGAAAAGAAACCCGGACTGTTAGTTGAATTTTGAAAGTTATTTGGAGGACTATTTTCCATTGACTTATTTAAGCTCATAGTCTTTAACGAATCCTTCTCATCTTGACTGTTATTGTCTTTAAGACCGAGACTATCAACAAAGTTAAACCCGTTCATAAGATCGGATGGATTCGTAAAAACATCATCAATTATGTCCTTGAGAATATCAGGGTGGATAACGTCATCATTAGAATCTTCAGGAAATCCAAGATTTGCTAAAGAATCAGAAAATCGATCCCCTGTAGTGGCAGCAGTAGATGATGTAGTTGTAGCATTAGTATTGTTGGCACTCGTAAAATCACTATTTAATTCGGATAAAGGATGAGATCCATTAATGCTACAAGGTGTAAAATTTGTTTCAGGTTCTTTCTTGCATTCAATAGTACCTCCGACTGATACTGATGCAGATGAAGCACCAGCTCCGTTAGAAGACTGATTATTTAGTTGGTTATTATCACTTTTCACAACATTAGAACCCACACCTCCAGGACTGGGTGTAGCAGAAATACTGTTTGGTAGAGGAGAGTTAGAAGTTTTTATGGAATTGCCAGATAATGTTTGTACAGTGACATTTGTTTGTATTGTTTGGGAAAGAGGAGACTGGGAAGAATTGGAACTAAACTGCTGTACAATCTGAACCGAAAAACTTGGAATTCCAGACTCTTTCTGAGAGTTTTGTTGTTGCTTCGAAGTCGAGGAGCAAAACGCATCACTTGAAGGACCAGTACGAGGAATCTTGCTGGCATGAGTATTCGCCAAATTTTCTATGGCACAATCTAGCAATGGAGAATTTGCTTGCCTCTTTAGCTTGGATTGATTCTGAAATTAAAATTAAATTAATTACTATTAAATTGACCAAATTCAAAAAATATACAAATAATTAATATAAATAATCAAAAAGTAAGAAAATTAATAAAGTAATGTAGCAACAAGCGGAAACCTTTGCATACTATAATAAATGCCAGATATATCGAACATAGCGAGTGCCAAATACTCACAAGGTACATAAAAAATATAACGAATTTGATCATATGTTTCAAGATTGAATTGAGTAATTCTACTGATTTTAACTTCATTTTTCTGGTTATACAGCAGAGATTAAGTTAATTAAGATAGCAAATCATTAAAATATGACTGGGGTACGAATTCAAATACCAATTAATAAAAAAGATTTACAGACCAGCACGGACTATTTTGAAATTCGTATTTACCTTTCTGGTAAGATGTATCGAGAAAACTTGTTTTTTTAAATAAGTTTTATTTAATTTTATTTTTTCTTTTAATATCAATTTTTCACTGGTGCGGAGAAGTTTACCTTTGTTATTGACAGTATGTGTGCAAAATTTACTGATCAAAGTTAATGTTTTCAGCCTGCCGCTGGGGCCGTTCATTATACAAAATTTGTTTCTTTTTCAATAAAATAAGAATTGGATTTCTTAGTTCTAATAGTGCCGAAAAGATGCCGTATGGTATTCCTAGAGTGTGTGCAAATTTTTATTCATTCAGGTTGATGGTTTCAGTTACTTCTGGGGCCGTTCAATATTCAAAATTCTTTAATTTTATCATTATTTTTTTTCAGCTGTTATTTTTTGAATCAAGAATCATCATCTTTAATTCCAATAGTGCTGAAAAGTTTCCATATGGTATCCTTAGTGCATGTGCAAATTTTAGAGCTAAGGATTCCATTTTCCTAATTTCTTGTTTAAAATAAATATTGAAAAAATAAATAAATAAATAAGTAGAACTAAAATTGACGAATTTTGTATAATGAACGGCCCTAGAGGTAACTGAAGTCATTGACCCCCATCAATAAAAATGTGCACATGCTCGAAGGATATCACATGGCAATTTTTTTAACACTATTGAAACTACGAAAAATTTCTTTTTCGAAAAAAAAAAGTATTGAAAAAAAAAGGTTAAATTAACGAATTTTGTGTAATGAGCAGCCTCAGAAAAAACCGAAGCCATTGACCTACATTAATAAAAGTTTGCATGCACTCTGAGAATGCCTCATGGCAACTTTTTTTTACTATTAGAACCAAGGAATCCAATTTGTTATTATTTTAATAGTATTGAAAATCAACAAATTTTGTACAAAGAACGGTCCCAGCGGCAACTGAAGTTATTTCCTCAGATCAATAAAATTTTGCTGACAATAACATTTTTCAACCTTTCCGTACGATTCAAAGTTTGATTTAAAAAAAAAAAAAAAAATTATCGGTACACCCTACTGTATAGCTACATCACGAAGGCAGCATCAATCGCCGGATATTTAAACGAAATGTAAATCATGTTGAGATATGTACATAATTGTCATTTTAATGCATACGTATGACGAGCTTTTGTAATAGGACTGCTGCTCTTTACCGGTTTTTTAACCTGATTTTAATCCTTGCCAGATTTTAGCGTCGTATGGCAACCAGACCTGCCTTCTCTCAGAGCAACTAATTTTTTAGTTTTTTTTTTTTTCAATGTAATGGAATGAATACTTGATCTTGCGATTTTCCTATACCCAATAACATTTTTCGAGCACAATAAAAATAGATTAAACGATTTGTTGTCTATTATCGTATAGAATTTCCAATGTGTATACAGACATGTAGGTAATGTTACATTGAATTTACAAATATACATAGGTTAAAAACTCGTCAGCGGTAACAAATTTTAAATTTTTCTCAGCTTTCCTAGGACTGGAAACAAATGGGAGTTTCCAAAATTTTTTGAAACATATGTTTTTTAATTAATTGGATTTCCCTCCATATACAACCCCCCCCCCCCCCCAGAAAAAAAAAAGGAATACAATGATTCACAGTTGCACTGCATTTAAATGTTTTCCTTCCTGTCGAGTTTATACACTAAATGAAATATTCTCCTCTGTCGTAACAGCAAACATGCTTTTAAAATTTGTAAGACTTTATTTCGCAAAGCTACTCAAGAAAACTTTTTATTTGTAATGCTTTTAAGTGCTTTCCTTTTTTGTCGTGTTTGTACACTAAATGGAATATTCTGCTTCATCACATTTTGTACAAATAATCAGTATCCACTTTCTATAAAATGTTTGTTGCGTATTTGTACAAAGTGTCCATGAAAGAGCATTTATATTTTCGAAACGAATACTGTTCGAAAAGAAACATCCAGATTTGGAAAAAATACCCGAGACGATGTTAGAAGTAAAGTGAAACAACTCTGACAACAAGTGAGTAAAAAATTGAATGTCATTTGACTGAAGTTCTTTGAAATAAAGTAAATCTTGTTAAAAATCGCTTTGGTGTTCTTTTCTTTCTCTCTCACCGTTTTTCAGTGCGATAAAAGAATTTTGAAAGGTTCCCTGTCGCCGGAAATGGTCGATTCGCTTCAGTAATCGGGTGGAAGATGACACGGGCACACGTGATCTTGCCTGGACGTAATTTTGGAAAGATCTTTATCGAAACCACATAGAAGGTAAAAAGTTTGCCTTTGTGCAAAGTTAATAAATACGTGAAAAAAATCTACGTGAAAAAAGCAAACAATAAAATTGCTATTGTTTTTCTACTTCGTTCATTACGATGCCTTTTAGATTTGTTATTCGGTTGTTTAAATTTTAGATTTTCCCAAAACTTAGTAGACCTCAACTCATACTTTTTTTAAATAATACTTTGTAAGTTCTTCATGCAGATACAAAAGCAACTATCGTTTACTGTTTTTGGGCAACATTTTGTTATTTCGCATTTATGTTATCTAAATAACTCAGGCCATACGATAAAAAATAAAGTCTAGTTTAATATCTTGCAATTATAATAAAAATACTAGACTGATAGAAAATATTTTAAGTTTGAAAGAGATGTTGAAAAACTTAAGATCAATGGAAAAAGTTTAAATAAAATTTCATCGCAGAAACGCCGGCCATCTTGGCCAGAGTAGTCTGACAGGGGATGGGGAGGTTCCGAGTTCGAATCCCAGCTCAGGCATGGGTGTACTTTCTCCTCTCCTTGTCCTTTCTTTGTATGAATATGTTGCTGTGCTGTGAATGGTTCCCTATCCTATAAGTGGGTCCTTATGACATTGCGTTCACTGTGGAACTCGGACTTTACATCAAATTACAGTACAGTTGGAAAATTGAAGAAGCGTACCCCAAATTGCCAAACTAGCTGGGACAAGGCAGCAACAATTGAAGAATATAACAACGTTAAGATAGAGAAAAGATCCTTTACTAAAAGGGGACATACAACTAATTCAAGGCAAATTCTTCAAATAGATAAAAATAGATATTTGAGGGCTCAGCAGTAGCGTAAAAAAATTAAGAGGTGAAACTTTTTGACGATTGTGCAATATTAACGTTAATACTGCTCTCCAAATTAAGAAAGCAGTATCTCCCAAATTATTCATTTCAAGACCACGCAGCAACGTTTGACACCTACGTAGTGTTTTTATATTTTAGTGCTTTAACTACTTTCCAGCGTAGTAGGATTAAAATATACCATCATACTAGTCCTAAAAAGCAAATTAAATACAAATGGGCGAAAAATAGAGATGACGTTTTTTTAGATTAGCAGGAATAATTCCTTTAAACCTCAACTGGTAAGCGGTTTTTTTCTTCTTCTTCCTCTCTCTCTTTTACTTTTTTTCTTTTTAACTTCAGTGAAATAGGTATGAATTAGTAAATTTTCCATTACCGGAATGTCATTGAGAAATAATTGAATACTGAGCCAGTTTTGTGCTAAAGGGGAATAATTCCAGCTAAGCAAGGCCTGAATTACGTTCTATAAAATTTTCATGTGCACTCCCCAAAATTTGGCAAAATAAAGTAAGATCATTTACAATGATTTTGTGTTATTTTTTTTTACAAATACAACAAACAGCACCGTAAGTGGTATGTATACATGTACATTACAAAGCAATATACACAAACACTACAAAATGTTTAAATGCACGAGTCCAACTCTCCAGGGATGTAAGTCAGACCACCTCACCAGTTAAGAGTTGAAACTCATCCTTTTTTTTAACTCGATAATGAAACAAGAATTTACGATGATTATCTAAACATAGAAGTAAAACAAGGAAATAATGTTGAAGCTGTGCAATAATATTTCATTTTCATCAATAAATAAATATAATAAAATTATTGATTCCTTTCCTGACTCAGGGGAGAAGCCAGTTACATTAATGTTATCAAGGTTCGTACGGAAGGAGTATTGTTGCGACCTGAAACGAATTCCTACTTAGGGTAGCTAGCACAAAACCAGAGCAATTACCAACGGGGGATGAGATTGGTAAGACTGATTGACAGGTTTTATTGTGTCGAAGCACACTGGAATGTGATTGATAAGCACAAAGTGAGGGCAAAATGAATTAATCTTAGGAAAAAGCTGGTTGTCTTAAATGAATGTGAATTCTTATTGGAGCCAAATATGTGGCTAACGAAAAAGTTTAAGATGTTTTTAAGATAATAGTTTTAGTTATTGAGACTTATTAAGGTCTTTACCAAGAGCTTTAAACTGAAAGCAAGGCATTGTAAGAAATTTTTTGATTGTTTCTGAAGAGAAACTCTTAACTAAACAGCAGATAATTGAGCGACGATCTTCCGTTTACGATAAAAGATTTATCATAAGTTTCTGATTGCTTTTGATTCTTGACTACCCGAACATATTGTCAATCCTGTATAACCTGAGTGACTACTACTAAAATAAATTAAAAACGATATTGATTCGGATTAAAAATTCCATCGGTTTGCATGTGGTCTGTTAGCACTCTGAGCTCAAACATATTTTCACTTCAATTTTCTTCAAATATTGCACACCGAGAATAAAAGGGACACTTTTTAAATTCGATTACCATTAAAAATGTGCCACTTTCATTCTCGTTGTGTGATATTTCAAAGTTACTAATTAGTTATAGCGCATTTCCTGCATACGCAGCATAAGCGCAGGTACTTACTGGTTTCAATCGTTATTAGTTAATTAATCATTGGTCTTTTCATTAATTAAAAAAGCTATATTATAAATGAGCATGCCTTATGGCATGTGTGTACAGTAGACGTCGAATGTCACACCAAATTATGACATAGTTTTAAAAGTGAAGCAGCGCACCCTAAATTGTCTGCCTAGTGGGCACAAAACGACAACAACAAAAAGAGCGGATAGTACATATTTTGGATGGATATCTTTTGCGGCAGCTTTTCTTTTCTTCCCTCGCAGTTAAAAGAAATAAGGTTACATCTCATTATTCTTTAAAACTTAATAGAGACGAAGTACTCTCTATATATCAACGCTAAAAATGTGTAATCCTTCATACGTAAGACAAGAATAATTTCGTGGAACACCTGTAGCACGAGATACAAAAAATAGCTAGTTCATCCGCAATTTGCCTAGTGAAAAATCGCGAAAAGTATTCAAAGCAGGGGTTAATTAACTTGAAGGGTATTAGGACAGTATTTTAAAGGTAGAATGTTCAAGAAACTTTCCACATAAAATACGCATTTCAAAACTGATCAAAACATTTAAACTTTACACACACGGATGAAAATTTAAGGCAGAGTGACTATATCTGCACCAAAATTTTGAATTATCTGACAATGCGTTGCCGAATACTACCCGTTGCACAGACCATAGAGCAAGAAATCAGTTTTATACCATTTTGCAAAGAAGTGCTATAACACTTTTGTTGTCCGAAATTTCCACTTTTAGAAACTTTGAAGGCACTAAAATTCAAACTATTAGAAGAATATCCACAATTCAAGAATAAAATTTTCTTCAACAGTAGCCTAAAAACCTACTATACTACACTGCAAGGTTTCTTGACAAAAACATCGTGACGTCAGAGTGACGTTAGCCTATGAAAAACGAGTTACATAAAACGTCACAGCCTACTTGGCGAATTGAATTAGAGGAGATCGCTAACTGCTTGTGAGCTCTTATTGGCTCCGCCCGTAGTGACGTTTAGTGTCAAGTTAAGTTGCTCTCTAGTATACGAAATAAGCCATAGGGAAATACCTAAAACAAAAATAACAACAGCTTGAAAAGTATTCAATTACTTAGCTGGACGTAATTTTATACTATACGTAATAATAGTTAAAGCATCAAAAACTTAAACAAAAATTATGCGTTACAACTATTAAGCCGTGGAGATTCCTCTATGAAAATAACCACTTAACAATCAGTTTTGTTTAATTATTATAATTACTTGAAATGCCATGCATTCTCGGATTATTCAACTAATTTAAAGTAAATGGTTTTCCTTCAAAAATGTACCTGATAAAACTTGTATTATTTACGTAATGACAAAGCGGAATATTTCATCTACACAGAAATGTAAAAGAAATCCCAAAAATTAAGCATTTTTATTTTTCAATCATTATGAATCTTTTCTTAATTTAAATACTCCTTACAGTTCTTTGTTTCTTTTTTTTCTTTGTTTTTTAGCAATCACGGTATCACAATCGAAATTACAACGTTTAAGTTAACTTAAAGAATTTCATTTTGAGTTAATGTTTTCTTATCACAAGAAGCATAATTAGCAATCTGAGAGGCTCAATTTCTTTTACATCTAATTAAGAAAATGGGTACCCTATTTTATTGAGAATTCGTAAGAGTTTTCTCCCATGTGTTTTTTAATCACCATTAAAAACACCATTACAAAATAGATTACTTCTGGAAATGAAATGTATAATTGAATTCATGAAAGGGAGATTTTTTTTTTTTGAATGAGTCATTTTGGGGAAATTTATTAGTAATAATATTGTTTAATTTTAATGAAAAAAAAAAAAACAACAACAACAACATAGAGCGAAGTTAACAACAGAAACGTGATCTTCATTCTAAGCAGCATATATAAGTATGTTGAATTCAATAGCTATTATTCGTAAAAGTAGTGTTTCAAATACATAAGATATTGTTTGAGAATTTCATGGCATAGAAATTTCAAAAACAATTCCCATATTGGTGTCTAAGCTAAATTTGATAACCATGAAAAATCAATCAAAACGCTTTTAAAAGAGTGATCAAGTTCTTAAAACTAATTATAGCAATAAAACTAAATGAAATTGAATAAGTCAAAAACTTTTCATTAATATTATAATTCTGGGCGATATGCTTCAATTTTATTTTCAACTAAATAAATATAAAAATCATCTGAAATCATCATTCACGACAATGCAATGAATGATTTGAGATCTTGTTCATCGATGAGATGGATTATGTCTAATCATAAAGTGAAACCGGTGTACAAACCTTGAACTGCCAAACATAAATTTGACACTATGACAAGGTTGACAAACTGCTTCAGGACGATGAGACGCTCAATTTTATGCAGCGCTGTAGCTGAACTATTTTAATAAATTCAAATATCAGCAAGAAGTACGAGGACATACTACAATCATTAAGCAGAGACTGATTTTCTTTTGCTCAAGAAAGAAGTATGAAGCTGCGAAGTTTTATTTTCAGAATATCTTCAGCGCTCAGGTCGAAAATCCTGTAACAAGATTTTTAGGTCTAATACTTTATTCTTTGAGCGATATACTTCATGTTGCTATTATTCAGTTGTTTTAAATTAGCAGCCCATCTTTGAGTGCTTTAAAATTTGATTTCAGCACAATGACCTGCATTGCAGTCAGCAAGTCTCACAACAAATAACTTTGTATGGACTACTCAAAATACCATAACTCTCAGATTATTACAGAATTTAGCGTAAATTTTAAGTATCCTTCCTGATTAAGATGACCATACATCCCGTTTTAAACGGGACAGTCCCGTTGTCCTGCACATTAGTGAAATGTACCGTTTTCTGTATGACAGAAAGGAACATTGAATGCTTTAACCAAAATGAAAATTTGGAGTTAACTAGTGTAAGTAGGAACAATACTAATCTGCATCGCGGTTAATCGATGTTACCACAAAACAAACTCAACCACAAATTACAGTTTTGTGGTTGAGCCCAACAAATGCCATGCAGTAAGATTAAAAAAAAATTTCAACTTTAGTCGACGCATGACTTGATCTTTGCACTCGTTTTACTCTAAACCATTTGTTTGTCACGTACATTCATTTGCTTTTTATTGAGTCATGTACGAACATATGACCGCTTGAAATCATACGCTAATTATATTAAGTATTCGACAACAATTAAGCAGGGCCGACGAGAGGCTATGTCAGCAAAGTCGGAAACTAGTGTCCCGGACCTTGTGGAGGAGCTGCTTCGAGTCGTAGAAGCAGGGGTGCCCCCCTCCCCTCCTCCTAAGCTCAATGGCGCAAATTCCTCCCATTTTTTTTTCACAACCTTCTTGTGCTTTTTATTTTTATATTTACCCCTCTTTTTTGTTTTATTTATTTTTTAAATATTATTTATTTATTTTTTAATTATAACCATTATTTTATATATATTATTAATTTTTTTAAAGTTCGAATTATGCGCAGAATAGAATCGCTTTTTTTTCAATTCCAGACATTCCAAGCATACACACACAAATAATAATAATATTAATAATAATAATAATAATTTAAATTGAAAAACAAATTAATTAATAATTTTTATTAAAAAAATCAGTAAATAATTTAAATTAAAAAAATAAATGAAAAATAATTTAAACAAAAAATAAATTAGTTAAAAAAATCTCCCCCCCCCCCCAAATTTTGATTGCGCGACTTGCGCCATAATCCCCCCCCCCCCTGTGGGCACCCCTGCGTAGAAGTATAAATTTGGTAACTGTTCTAGTAGGAGTGGGGCCCGGTAACTTACCTGACAAGGGATACGGCTTGGCTCTCAGCTGCCCTGCAATTAAGATTCGCAACAAAGGAGTAACTGGAAGAAAAACGAGAAAAAAAAGTTTCTTGCACAACTTAGGTTCCACATCCGAATTATGCTCTCTCATGTTTCTCATTTTTCATCCAGAAAAAAAATAGCTCTGAATTGCTAAGATGCGTAGCAAGTGAATCAGTTTAGTATTCGAGCACAATACGAAGAAATTAAAACTCATGTCCGCCGCATTATTTTATTCATAGATATGAAACGAACAAAAGAAACATTTTCACTAACATAACATTGTATCTTAAGAATGCGAGACTTTTTTATATTCATCATAACACAAGCGTTGTGGAAACAGAGGAATGTTTATGAATCACAGAAAAGTCTTTTTCGTAACTCGTTCCTCTTCAGGGCGTGCCAAAATTTGATGATCCTGAAGTTGATAAAAGAGGGCAAATAAAGATGACCACACCCATTTTACATCTCATTTCCGATGTAGCTTAATCACTTTAACTTAGAACAGTGACATCATAAAAGGCTGATTGTCTTTTGAATTTAAATCATTTAAAAAGCTATTAAGAAAGTGGGGACGAAATCAGTATCAGTCTATGACTAATCGTACTTGCGAATCAACTAATGCATATTTCATAGTCGAATTGGTTTAAAACAAACGAAGTACTCATATAACATATAAGCTCAATGAAAATCCTTCAGTTCGGCTTGTATTATAGATGTAGTAGAGCTTCGATTATCCGAAGCTCTTTTAACCGGAACCTCGTTTAATAAAATTTGGTCTCCTAGAATTTGATTTTTTTATTTAGTAAATCTTGAAAAGTAGTTAGTAATTCTAGTTTTAAAGTGCTATTAAACTCGAGAGCAATCAAATCTAAAAGTAAATTTTTCGTAAGGTATTTCTTGTTTAAAATGAAATAATAAACAAAGTTAACTGCGTAATTTATATCACAGTACCGATTAAATTATATTTTGTCTTTTCGGACTCTTATCGAACAAATTTATCAGGTTGCCAACTTCGTCACAAATTTAAGAATATAAATACTTATAATCACTTTGGAAGTTCCAGTCATTTTGTTCTTTCCAGAAATACTATTCATAAAACCGATTCAGAAATTCTACAGGAAAATTATCGTATCAAATCAACTAGAAACATCCTTCCTTCCTTATTCCTTTTATTTCATTTTTACTGGCTACTAGGCTTGCTAATCTTCCACGCTAAAAGTGGTAGGATAGAGACTACGATAGAAGCCAAAGTACGTTTGTGCAATATTTTTGAAATTTCATAAAATTTAACAATGCAACTTTTTAACATCTAGGGCCAAGCTCCACATTGAAGTAAAGCAGAAAAATTTAGCAGAAAAGTAAAATGGATCAAATAGTGTTTCTATGGATAGTACCCAGATTTTCGGTTTCTACCTTTGGTTGGTTTCGGTCTCGTTTTCTGCTGATGTGGAGCAGGGCCCTTAATTCCAAAAACTATTTTTTATTAAAGAGAAAAAAAAAAAGTCTCTAAACAATTCTCTTAATTCCAAACCTTCAGCCTCAATTGAACTGTAGACTACTAAATACTGTGTGAGAAACGTAAGTTTATGTCAAAGAAAAATATATAGAGCAAGAAGAGGTTTCGATTTTTAATCACGATTTCAATAATTGCCAAGAGCTAGACCCAAACAATTACGAGAAGACCACTTTCCCTTTTGTACTAAAAATTAGTTAATTTACGAAGTCTGCTCTATATAGTGCGAGCTTGTGAGGGTAAACTCAGTGAAGCGTATGGGAAAACTTAAACAAGATGATTCTCAAGCGATAGGCCGCCTGTTAATTAAATGGCCCAGTGCGCGAGCTGAGAAAGAGCTGGAAGAAAAACACCACTCGATGGGGAAATAAAACTAAAAAGGAGAAAAACCTCTCGCGCCGGACCTTGGGGATAGCTCAAAAATTGAGAGCTTTTACACCGAGATCGCGTTTTTGGTCTTTTTAATTCACTTTCAACGTGCTTCGTTTTGACAGTCACGGGAACAAAATCAATGGAAATAGGTACGAATTTGAGAACATTTAACACTTTATGTCCCAAATTAAATTAGCAATGAATTTATATACATTTTTTGGGTTTTTTCAGTTGAAAATACACCAAAAAACACAAATATGCCGATATAAAAATTTTGAAAATCAGTAGAATCAAGGCTACCAACGCCTTACGGCCCTTAAGAAAACTGTTTCCGATCGCAGGTAACATCTGTCGGCTTCTCAGCAAAGTACAAGGAGTGGTACTTAAAAGCTTCAGCATGATTTCAGCCATTTAGGATTCATAATATTAAATTAATATAAGGAAGACCGTCGGGGCATAAAGGGTTAAACAGCTAGCTGAGGCTAAATAATTTATTGTGTTCAGACATGAAACATAATAAATTACTCCTCATTTTTCTTGTCAAAAATATCGACATTTAAAAAAGTTATAATAAAAAAGGAATGTTTTTCCCAAATTATTATTATTTATTTTTTTTTCATGACACAAACCGATAGAGAACTGACTTCTATTTAGTACGGATCATAGCGCGATTGTGTGTATCATAATCTCATTAAATGTTGCTGGTTGCAGCTCACTATACTAAAAAAGTGCATTTTCTTTCTTTTTGTAGAAACACAGAAACATAAACAAAGCACGTGTTGCAACTTTGCAGCATTTAATTTTAAACATTTCATCTGCATGTTAAAATTAAATTTCTTGAAAGCTTTTTAAATGATCAAAACCATGTTCTTTCATGATAAAAATTGGCTTATAACAAGCATAGGAAATAGTAACATTACGGATTTCTTGGTCCAAAACAGTTATACCCAGTTTGCGGATCATTTTCATGCACATCATCAAACAAAAACACATTAATTTCCATTGCTTTTCACTAGAAGTCCGTTTGGAACAGCTGCCACGTGTATACGGCCTGTCTGAGAGGAAAAGCAAAGATGACCATAGACATGAGGATAAAAGAGAGAGATAACTAGAAGTATAACCGAAATCTAATACCGGTAACTGAAGTGTACCTACCAGATTTTTACTAAGCCTCCATAAAAAATAAATAAGCAAATAAATTATCTGCATTAAAAAAAGGAAATGAATTGAAGTATTATTTTTTAACATTTCATATTAAACTCTTTTTTTTTTAAATATATTAACCAACTCATTTGCAATACAATCAATGAGTATAAATTTTAAAAAGGTATAACCCGATACATTTTAGCACCTACTTAATTCTTTGCAAACTAAAAACGATTTAAATGAATAAATTAACTTTAAAATGTTGCAGAATTTGAATTTAATATATTTGTTCGAGAATATCATGTTTGAAAACATTTCTACGTGAGTGAGTATAACGGCATGATAAAGCATAGGAAAAAAGCGCTTCTCCTTCTCCCCTCACATCTTTAAATCCATCTCTTTAAAAAAAATCAGTAATGCATCATCGATTTCTATTTGCTTTTAAGTACAGAGAGTAACGTACTTAAAATCAAATGAAAATCGATGTCAATAAGTGCTTTTAGATTAATTACAAAGGGGGCGGGGACACACACACACACACACACACACACACACATACGTTAATCAATACATTATTAGGTTTCACCACCACTTGTGGAGGTAAAGCTTTAAACTTTTTAAAGATAGTACTCCAACGTCCTAATTCCAAAAGTCATCCAATTGAAATATAAACAAAAAAATGAATAAATAAAATAATACGCCGAAATTCAATACAATACAGGCTATAAGATTCGGAGCGCAAAAAACACATTTTCTTCTCAAAAAGTAATAGTTAACGCACAAGATATCTTTAACCACATTTTCAGTGTAAAATACCTTGTTAAACATAGTTAAAATATAGTTAATAAAAATGATTTCGTAATTCAAAAGGGTTATTTTCCTCAAAATGTAATCGTTATAGTAAATTATTCATGCAAGAACAAGCAAACAAAAAACGAGAACGTAAAAGAAAAGAAAACACGTTTTTTCCTCCAGAAAGTGAGATTTCAATTACTATTCTGATGCAAGTTCATTACGTAATTTCCTTCGAAGCTTTTCTAATCAACTAATTGAATTTTCGTAATTACAAACCGGACCAGATTTCAGACGAATTTTTCATCATTGCTATCTTCACAAATCAGCAAAATCATTAATTTTTAACGAATGATTCACTGAAGCTTAGGAAATATTCCCAACCTCAGAATTGCTTTCTTTTATTAGGATAATGGCACAGAAATAAAGTGGGATAAACAAAGTCATAAATAAGAACGATTTGCATTTTGAATTTTTCATGCTACTTATTGATTATATTATAAGTTTACGCAGATATTTTCCGAATCACACATTATATTTTCTTTTGTTTGAATAATTATAAACACGAAACTTCCTTTATACACTTTAAGAACATTACAGTTTTCGTGGATGGACAATTGAATATTGGAACTGTAAATCTAAAACAATTTGAAACTTTTAAGAAACAGATTTTTTTTTTCAATTCTCAAAAACGTCCTTTAATTACCTTGCAGTTTATGACGAGATATCTCGTCTATTTAACATGTATTCCTGGGACTGCCCAACCGCAGGGTGGTTACATCAGATTAATTAGATGCATGTATTTTGTTAAGAAAGATTATATATAGGACGCAAGACTATAGCAAAAACTAAAATTTGCGTTCTGATTCTTTATTTAAATACTAAAAAAATTACTAGTTATGTTCTGCAAAAGTGAAAGAATTACTTAAAATCATTACTAAGGCAGGGAAATAATATCATTAAGAAGAATCTTACTGATTCAAAAGTTATGATTGCGAAACTTTGGTAGGAAAGGCATTAAATGTGTCCAATGTACTATATGAAATTTTACTTTCACTACCAAGAACTAAAGTGATAAAATTTCATGAATGATTGCAACTCACCATGCTTCATCTCGCGTCCTTTATTAACTCGATGAACAACTTTCCGTATTTGACACGTCATAGGTTAACGCAATTTTCAACACAACAAATTATCAGTATTTGTGGCGATAAAGATAACAAGATCAACAACCCCTGATTGGGAAGTAGTTCCGACGAGAAGCTTTTTAATTACCACCGGTAAGTCAGATAAACTATGCTTCCACGACAGTCCAATATGTTTTCTAATAAACAACAAAACGGAAAAGAGGGGGATTGAAAGCAAACTTGTTGCTATTTACAATTCGAGGATTGCCTCGGGGCACCAGCGAACGACCCACCCCTTATGGACGATTGCTCTGGCAAGTGACCTTCTACGAAAACAAGCAATAAAAAAGGTGATAAATTTTCTTTTCAAGATCATCTATTATACTAAAACCTGGAATATCGCGAAGTAATTGAGAAAAATTTAAGATCTTGTAGCCGTTTGAGAAAATGTTTATTGCCTATTTTCCCCCGATGACCAATATTTATTACGTGTCCCTGTAATTGACAGATTTAAATAAATTACATTCAAGACACACGATATGTACGCAAATTGCAAACATGTCATGATGAAGTCTTGGACTTTCGCATTAAATTTATATCGAAAGTGAAATATGTTATGATTTTTACTATTGATATTGTACATTACTGTTTTTGTTTACCTTTTCTTCTAAGAACGTAAGAATGTAATGTAAGTATGCGCGTTAAAAAATTATTTTTGTGTAAGTATTGAATTAAAGTATTTTTAATATTTTTGTGTAAACAATGGCTGTTGCATAACAGTATTTTTTCCTCGAAAGTTTTTGAAAATCGGGAGTCTTGCGAATTTTTGGGCCCTGGCCACATAATAGTAGTTGCCAAGTGGCAGGTAGTAAACCCCTAAATTAAAGAAATATACATATTAGTCAGGTGTCTAAATGACACCTAGAAAGAATGCAAGAAAGTAATTGATGCTAATTTACAATGCTTGCAGCTGAAAAAATAAGTACACCTCTAAAATACAGCAGAGTAACAATATGTACTATTTTTAGTACATCTCCTGATTTTTTGTCTCCAAAAAAATAAATAAATGAATAAAGATATAAATCAAATGACATATAAAATAATTAATTAATTAAAATAAAATAAGGGACAAAGAAAGGTAAAGATAATTTAAAACAAAAAAAGATTTGGTGATTTTCGTGAGAAAAACTAATAATGAAAGTTTTGAACCATGACTTTCCGATAAAAATCTTTAAAAATAAATGAATATCTTGCTTACAAATAAACAAGAGTTGTGACAATAAGCTTGACTTACTCTTTAGCACTTTAAAGAATAATAACAGAAAACGTACCATAAAAGTCCACTGAATTTCAATCAATGCTTTGTTTCTTTAATGAGGCAATAATGGTTTAAAAGTAAGACATTTTCAGTAACATAAATAAAAATATACAAGACGATAATTTGGCGGGGAATCAATGAGCGAGCCAAACTTTTCATAATTTTTAACCAATGGGTTGTAATAGGACAAAAAAAGTTTAAAGAAATGTTTGAAGAAAAATGTTTTAGTATTATTACAGTTTCTTAAAAACGGGTAAGCAAACCCTTAAGCTAATAAAATATTCAATCAATGCCATAAATGTCTATTCAGAAGTCATCCGCTGATTGAGACACACAGATAACTAATGAGAAATTGCCTTCTAATACAGCTGGACATATATGAGGCACGTGATGTTATTATAAACTCGTTAGCAAACTCATCGATAATAGGTTTCAACAGTTTCTCTCGCTTGCCAAAGATATACCTTGAATTTATCGACAAAATTAAAAAGGTTAAAATGTCTAAATGAGCAATTAGCTTCGTCGATTTCGTAATTATTTTTATTTACTTACGCTCAACTTTTACTTAATAAGGTACAGCCAATGTAATGCCTACCAGGATTGAAAAAACGTAATGTTATGGGACAGTCCAGTATTTTTTGAGTGCCATGCCTGGGAAACTTCGAAACAGGACGGTATAAGTACCGTACTGTTGTCGAGATCAGCAGCATAATAAGAGGTGGTGAGCAAATTCGAAAGGGAATTTACGAATATTTCGTTTAAAAATGACTCAGCTATTTCTGCAAACCACTTCTACCGATATTGCTTAAAAACACTCGAGTAAGTGCATAATGTAGTTAATAATTTTTACATTATATTGTGCAATTTTGTTCTAGCACAATGGAGAAGCACGAGCCTTCACCAACATACTTTAGGTCTCCTCTTATTCAATAACTCTTATGCCGGCCACCTTGTCTAGTGGTCAGAGCAGTCTGCCACGGATGGTGTGGTCCCGGGTTCGAGTCCCGGCTTGGGCATGAATGTGCTTTCTCTCTCCTGTCCATGTCCTTTCTTTGTGTGAATGTGCTGTGCTGTGAAAGGTTGCCTACCCTATAAACGGATCCCTATATCATGCATGTACTGTGGAAGTCGGACTTCACACCAAATTACGGTACAGTTTCAAAAGTGAAGCAGAGCACCCCAAATTGCCAGCCTGGCTGGCTGGCACACGACAAAAAAAAAAAAAAAAAACTCCTATGTTTGATCTGTAAGTGTTGTTCCATCCCTTTTCCAGCTGCTGTGGTCCACATGCATCTTAATTGTGACCGCAGACACTGGTCACACATAAAAACCTTTCCGGTTGGACGGTTTCGCTTGGATTCGAAAGCGGGAAAAATTTTGCAGATATGTGAGCAAAATACGACCTTACTTGACTTTACTTTTGCAAAATAACATTACAGAAGGCACTTTGATCAATTTCAAGCAAATCATTTTAAAATAGTTTAATTTTATGAAAAATAAGTTCGCAAAAAAACTTACTTTCTGTGGATACCTATGCTGGATCGTTGCTTGACTGATTTGTCTGAAAATAGCTGTCAATTAAACAACTCTGATGTCCAAATAGTGGCTCTAACTGGTTTTCTCAAGAAGAAGGACTATTTAAATTGTGAAAAACAGCTTTAGTAAAATGATATACCCATTACAGGTTTTTGTATGCAGTAACTAACAAGCGTCCCGTTTTTAGGCTACTGGGCATAAATGGGGGAAATATGGAAGAAAGCAAAAATATCAATCTTGCAACCTCTTGCCAAAATAGCGGTTTGAGACTTTTTTTACACTACTATGAAGACCCCTTTTCATGAAAGCTAGTCACATTTTAAGAAATCAACCCTTGCATTTTCATTGGAAACTTACCCCGTAAATGCAGCTTTTAAAATGTAGCAAACCTGGAAACCACTGCCATATATAATTCACCATTGTATCTCATACGTATAGTACAGTTCTCACACGTGGTGGAATCTACTGACCATTGAGAACACCGATCACATCAGTCTTTTCTAATAAATAATGTATTGAAATAGCAAAACAAAACTTTTAAAACCGAAAGTTCTTAGTCAATTAATCTCTTTTATTCATTATTTATTTTTCCGACAATTTATTTTATTATATTTTCCGACGTGATGAACATGCTGTCCTATATCAAGTTATAATTTACGTAAAATTACTTTGATCAGACCAACACTATTTTTAATATGTACTTAGTTTGAGGATAACACTTTATATAGAAAAATCTTAGTTGATACATTAAAAAATTTACAAATGAGCCTACATCTATAACTCACAGATTCCAAAAAAAAAAAAAAAAAATATTATCACTACCAGTGTTGCAGAAATTACGTGAAATTTTTCATAGTCTACTCCAGTGTCGCAAAGCAGTTTTTTTTTTTTTTTTGCGACATTTGTATTATGAGAATGTTTACCATTTAAGAAGAAAGAGAAAACCATTTGACAAAATCCCCTCCAGCACACACAAAGGGAAAATTAATCTTAAAAAACCCCTCTATGTTCAACGGCGAAGGTTGCGCCATGCCCTCCCCCCCTGCTCCCCAGAGACACCCCTATCTATCGGTAGTTAAAAATGAAAATAATTCTGAACTTGAATTGTTTGATCTTCAGCGATCTTTCCGTTGAACATTAGAAAAACAACCGAAATAATCGTCCCGCTTCAGTACGCGCAAAAAATCTAATCCGGTAGTTTTCTTCGTTTTTTATCAATAGAAGCAAAAGTAGCATGTTGTCCCGCCAGCTTTCATAGATACGGCAGGAAGTGACGTCACTCTATGACAGGTTCATTAACTTGCCTCCTTTATCGCTTTTGCTGAGGTATTTATTCCGACGGTTAAAAAGTACGGCTTTGCCATCTGATGTTCGAATTTGAGGTGTCGCCGCCATTCAGAATACGCTCTCCCCACCCTGAATGGTTCTATTGTGCTTTGGAATAGTTAAGTTGAGAAGCTGAGATGGCTGAAAATGATTTGAAGGTGGGTACATGTGGGTATGAGTCATATTTTAGTCAGTACTTGCGAATGTCGCTTGCAGAAGTTAGTAATTGCCAGATTTTAAGCACGTTTTCAATTACTACTTTTCTTTCAGTCGAAAGAACAATTCATAACTCTACTGTATTTTGCTATGTAAAACTAATGAATGGATACAAGAACTGAAAATAATTCGTTTAGCTTCCATATAAAAGCAAAAAGGCCTACAATTTACTTATTTTTTTTTAATTCGGTGAGAGCACATATTTGTATGTGTTAAGTTAATGAAAAAAAAGTAAAAGAGAAAAATATATGCAAGAAAATTAATAACGTACCACGGGTTGAAGTATATTTATGCAAAGCTAAGTTTCCGACAAAAAACTGCGGGATCTCTATTACACTAAGATGTATAAAAATGTTGATTATAAGGTTAGAGGGAATTTTGTACAGAAGAAAGCATTTATTTAGCCGATCATTGCGCAATCAGTTTGTCAAGGCTCGTAAGAAGCATCGAGTGGAGCGGGGAATTAAATGACAAATTTCTGAAGAAGTTCAGCAGAATTTCTGCAGATATCTTCATATTTAAGGAGAACTTTTGTAGAAAGTCAGTACAATTTTTGTAGGATTTTCAAATTAAAGAAGTAAGTCTAAATCATAAAGCATAATCGGGTCAAAACTCGACTTTTTCTCTAGGAAAAAAAAATCAAATGAAGCTTTTAAATATAAAATTGATAATACATTTAGTTGGGACATTCGGCGGTACCATATATTTGAATTATTGGCGATTTTGTATTAGTAAGAACATCATGCAATTTATTTCGTGAAAAAATTGCGAGATTCAAATCAAATCAGCGTCATTTGTGGAAACTTTAGATTTACTTCTTTAGTTTGAAAAACTTTGCAGAAGCTGTGTGGAATGTTGCAGAATTTTCTAATTAGGTGACGTTGAAGAACGTCGACTTTCACCGATGATTCACTGAAAATATTCGGTTTTTCACATGTGTCTTTGGTGTGTGCATGTTGATATTCACCGGCTAATGTCGATACATATTTGCCAGGTTTCATTCTTTTACAATAACACAAATACTGTCTAAAAATTTTCGGCTGTTAATATTACAAGATCTGTCACATTGTTGTGTCTTTTCTCATTTTTTCATTACTTATTCACATAAAAACGAACAATATTAGTACTTTGCAGAGATAATGTTTTTGATGTGAATTCTTCATCAATATATTAGTAGTAGATAGACATATTTTGCTACGTTTTCATTAAAAGACAATTTAATAAGTTGTTTGAGTGCCCAGAATCTTTTTTTCAGCATCAGTCTGCAACGAAGTGTAAAAATCCAAATCTAGTCAGAAAAATAAACCGACTAGATTAATTGCTTAATCTAAAGTGGCACTTAATACAAGTAGTTGTAACTCAGAATAATGTTCCAGAAAAATACGGTACGAATTTTCAATAATCGCTGAAATGCACGATAATTTTATCTTCAAAAATTTTAGATTTTATTCTTCCCCAACTAAGAAATAGTCTACAAACTTTCGCAAGAATATAAGATATAACTATCTACGAATATAATGTTAAAGAAAGTAAACCGCACATGCATTCGAAATTCAAATTGAAGCTATCAAGTCGATAACGGAAGGAAATCAACTCCTATTCAGTATTTAATTGGAGCCTTGTTCAACGGAGCAATCGATTTGCCAGGGGTAAAAGTTACGTAATGATAATATTATCTAACAGTTCACACGAGATTTCTACATCACACATTTGTTTAGGAATTTTAATATATGCCAAGATACTTATATTTTGTTATAATATCAGTTATTAGTTTTTATTTTTTAAAAAGAGAGCATCATCAGCATCTTGATAACCAAGCTTAAGCAGGTATGAAGTGAAATCTTTCATGGTAGTGCAAATAGATGACTGTAATCTATTTATAGATAGGAAAAATAAACAGACAATCTTTGATGGAGGTGTCAACAAACTTTTTAGGTGGGTGCTAGGATATTCAAGAGTGCGAAAAAGCTTAACAATAAGAAATGTTTTGACTTTGCTCTGTAAACAGATATTTTTGGTATTCTTCACGCAGACTGCCAACACTGTGCATTAACACAGCTCGTCTAAGTTTTAAAAAGTATTTGTGGGTTTTATCTACGATGACAATTAATATTATTTCATTATATATATATATATATATATATATATATATATATATATATATATATATATATATATATATATATATATATATATATATATATATATATATATATATATATATAAATATTTTTTTTGTTCTTAAAGCGGGACATTCAGCAATTTTAGGAGTCTGCGCACGTATATTTAAAAAAAGGACTATATATATATATATATATATATATATATATATATATATATATATATATATATATATATATATATATATATATATATATATATATATATATATATATATATATATATAGCCCAAGACTACCTAAAACAGAAGTGAACACTTAAAAAAGAAGAACTTATGTATTTTTTTAATTTATAAACTTGCTTGAGTATTATTGTTCCTAACTTTAAGTAAGTGAAATTGTTGGCTGAATTTTATGCAATTTACTTTTAGAATGAAAATTTCTTTAAGAATTGCGATTTGCATATTCCGCTAGCCCTAAAATTAGTCAAATTTATGGGTAAGAAAATGCTTGAACAGCTCTATTAAGTGACTTTTGGTTGAAGATTTCCGTGTTTCGTTCCGACTCTTCAGAAAATGGGAAATTTCAGTATGTGCAAGGACAATGGGGTGAAACATTTGAATACGGGACTGTCCTGTTCAAAACGGGACGCATGGCCACCTTAGTTTTGGCACGATTTATGAGTGTGGCATCAACTGTCGTAATTTGTTTTGCTACTAAATATTTTAGTCATACATCCCAATAAAAGATAACGGAAAGCCAACAAGTAAACCTGACACTTTGTAATTTAACATTGTTAGATATATAAATTATTAAAATAACTAATAAATGTGTTTGGTCACTCATGAGTTATTTCTGATTAAACACTACAAATAAAAAAGAAGTATCAACAGTACTGTTTTTCAAAAAAAAAGCAATTTCATTTAATTAAGAGTAACTAGCCTCACCCGGGTCTGTGTTACAATTCCATCCAAAAAAGAAAGTGTTTATGTTTTAATTCTACTTACTGGATTACGATAGGATACAAAATATGTTTTGTTTTTCCGAATGGTGCGTATATGAACAGATCAGGCTTTCCGAAGTTATGAAAAGGCACATACACTTGAGCATGAAGCACGAATTTACCAAAGTCAATCAATCGTCCCTGAGAATTATTGATGATCACTGCAAATGCAAATCTTACCGAAAACTCTTCTATTCATTTTTCATTTAAAATCGTAGCTTCGGTGATATGGCACTAATTCCTCGCTGAAAGTCCGTTACCGCTGCAATGTCGTGGTCGATTGATGTTTCATAGATGATTTTTTTTCATGAAAAAAATCTCCGTAATATTTCTTATTTAACCTTTTCCTTTTTATTTGTCATACAGAAAATTACTTCAAATAAATTCATTCACCTTACTGGGTTTTTCACAATTCCACAATATTTACGCATTCAAACAACTCGATTGAAGTTCATATCATATTTTCTCTAAAACAAATCTGCCATGATAATTAAAAGTTGGTCCTACTTCACGGAAAATACTTCTTTAAAAACCTTTTTTTCACACTTCTGCACATTTTTCGCATTACCAAAAGACCGAAAAACCAGATTAATATTAGTTCTTCCTTCGCGGTGGGAAAATCTAAATTCATCATCACCCCTCCAGTTAATCTACTAAATTCAGCCCAAGGGCTAATAAAAATTCCCCGGGCGAAGGCGAAACTTTCTTTTATCCTCAGAAGCCAAGAAAGAATAGGTCCTCAAACAAATTGATCAGACAGTCATTCATTTCACTGATGGATAACGCTAGCGAAGAGGTGACAAGTCTTCGTTGGCTGATCATAAGAGTCATTGCTTTTAGGAAGAAATATTGAGTACAACTAAATGAGCAATGCCTCGTAGATAATGCTAATTCAAAAAAAGCTGTAGTATTCTGAAATGTGAAGGAAATTAAGGATGCTTTATCATTAGTATTAAAACAAAAGATGAACTTAAATAGCCAGTCAAAAGTTAGTGAGCAAAACAGGCTTTTCAAAATTATTTATTTATTTATAGTTATTTATTGAAAAGATTAGATTTGCTTACTTATACTTTAAGGATCAAAAACACAGACACACGTTAATTTTCTCGAAATGCAAAAATTTCTTCCCATGAATATGGGAAAAAAACTCATCTTCACAGGATTCAAGTACCCGGAATTTCTGCCAATATTTACTTTTTTTTGCAACTCATTCGCTTGAGTTCATTCATTTTGATTTACAATTGACAATTTTTTAACGCCTCTCTACTGATCAAAAGTCGACACTGCGAAAACATTTTTAAAAAATAGCGCGAAAGCTCGATATAAAGATTTTCAAAATAAATAACTGAAATATATTCGTTAAATGTATTTAACGAGTATAAAGCAGAATTTTATAACATTCGTACTCCTATATAAAAATGGTTATTTCGTTTCGATTTTTACGTAAGAGTTTGTTTCAGCGATTTTTGTTATCATTTAGTTCTATTTTGGAACAACAACAGCAACATTTTTTCCTTGAATTTTGTTCGTGTCGTTGTCGTTCGTAACGTTGTTTGTAAAATATGTGTTTTCAATATTTTAAAATAAGCTTGAATTTTTATTATCCCAACAATTCAGACAATTCGCATACCTGGAACTGTGGGGTGTCTGCGATTTTCGGATTGTCGAGCTTTCATTTTATATTAGAAGTGACGGAAAAGCTAAGTTTAGTTTTAATTTCAGCAACGGAAAACCATGGCTATGGGAAAAATAGAAGGAATCTGGTGAGTAAATTTATAAAAGAAGGGAGGGGGGGCGGAAGAGAAGACTAGTCAAATTATTCAAGTGTCTTTCAAAGTAAAAACAATTACACAACAGTAGCTTAAATTAGTTCTGAACCACGATACAAGGCAGGGAGATGAAATTGGCGCAATCATGGCGCAAAGTCGGTGACAGCTGATTTTTTGACGCAATTAATGTAGTACTTCTTGCTTCAAATGAAATTATTGAAAATATTCCCTGAAAAGAAATTTTAATGATTTTTTTTTTATTTTCCCACGCTTTAAGGCAATTTTCACTTTCCCTGCCAATTTAGGGTTTTGCAGGGTCCGAAGTTGGAGAAATAAACTTTCACACCAGGAGTTCAAAAATATTGAGATCTTCCTGATGTTGCAAGAAAAAACGATCGTTTCTTGGCAGGTTTCAAACAAGTAATAAATTAAAAACTTCCGAATTAGCATACAAATAACCAACCATTGCACTGTTTCAATTAAATATCTTCAAGGGAAATAATTTAATGACTTTTCTGAAATTCAATTTCAAAATCGTAATCGTAATAAATGAGAGCTAAAGCTCAAAATTCAAATCAGTTATAAATAAAATGAAGTATTTTTATACAACTCTCTTTCACGTTCTTTCGAATTCATAGAAATCTCACAACAAATATGAGGAATGGTATATAAAAGGATAAGTGGAATGTTGGTAATAAGATTTTTCAAATTGAAAAACTTTACTTCACTAAATATTTTTGTTATTAATCCAATTTTGAACTATATTATTTATATGAACAGTTAAAGAACGCATATCCGTTTTTATTCGCGTAATATTCCAATTTAGAGCTCAAATTGCTTTTTACTCTTAATAATAATAATGGTTAGCCGAAATGCGACGAATGCAAACTAATTGGAATTTTATAAAGTGCTAGTTGAATGGAAAATTAATGCAAATAGGACAGATCCTTAATATTTTCCTTTTAGTCATGAAAGTAAAATTATTCACTGCTTATAATCTCCACTGCCGTGAAAATAAATATACTCTTAAGTTCTTTAATTGCTTTTATATTTTCACGTCTGGTAATTTCCGAACCAAAAAAAAAAAAACTTTTAAACTGCTTTTACAACTAATTTTTCTATCAATACACATTGAATCCAAGTTTGATAAATATTCTTTAAATAATCTTGATTTAAATATTTTTTGAAATTATGGAACTGCATACAGACACGATACACATAGATCACTAGTAGCAAAAAATCAGCAACAAATTCAAATGATGCTTGGCTAAAACTGAAAAGATTGAATTTTTTTGTTCAACAAATCACACAAATAAATACTTTCATTTGATCAGCAAATTTTTAACTTTTAGCCCTAAATAATTTGTATACATATATACCTAAATGTAAGGAAAACATAGTCTAAGATGTCCTACAAATGATGGTGAAATCACCCATCAATGTATCTCTCTCGCAGTTTTTCAAGTTAGCAAAGATTGGTTCTTGTAGTATGTTGGTTGCGCATGAATGCTTACGATCCCGTCATTCGGGAATGAGAGAAGACACTCTGTGATAGAAAAGTGTTTGTAATAATTACATCTAAAACTTGAACAGGAAATGAAGATAGGTAAGTTCAATCAGTTGCAATTTCCTCTGTATATAACACAGAGCTTTTTCATATTCTCTGAAAAAACTAAACTCAAATATATAGTTTGTTCTTTAAAAACACAAGATTTAATTTAGTGCAGTCAATATTGCCTTAGGGATAAATTGTCTGCACCCGCAATAAACTGCACATATGATTTATAGTGAGTGGTAAATTCAAATCCATTTTAAGCTCAAAATTATCTTTACGTGAATGTCTGTAATTATAAGTAGCGGATTAGATGACAGAATATTTGATTCTGGAAGAAGATGATACCAAATGTTTCTGGAATGACCACTACTATAGCTGATTTGAGTATCTAACGACGGAAAATTAAAAAAAGAAAAAAAAAATGATAAGCTGCAAAATAATGAGTAAGAGTGGAAGTAATGAATTTGATAACTATGACACACAATGATAATCTATTCTAATCAGTAGTGCTCAACATACGGCCTTCTTGCCAAATGTAACCAGCGAAGCGGATCCGTGAGGTCCCCTTTTTTAAATGTTGCGAGTTGGAAATCACGTTCTGTGGAGTTTCTCAGAACAACTGTGGAACCAAATTCAACAAGCAGTCAATAATTACCTCTTCCCTCCACTTAACCGCCCGTGAAATTTTTCTTTCTTATATTTTGGTTTCCTAGATACCGGCAATTTGTCAAAATGTTATAAATTTGCAGTCGAATATTCAGAAATTGGTTTTTGGAAAAGATACAAACTTCTCATTAATAAAATAACCATCAAGTAATAACGACAGCAAATCATGATTCATAATTTTGTCGTCTTCAATAATTTTCATAATGGTTTTAAAATTTTATACAGCCCGCGAGATACTATCTAAATATGATGTACGGCTCGCAGGTTAAAAAAAAAAAAAGGCTGGGCACCACTGACCCATGTGATTAGACATTCGAAGGTGATTTTCGGATAGAACGTTGAATTCAATGTAAAGAATGGAAGCTGTGGATACCATCCAAGAATAGCAAATAACGTTAGATTGAAAAAGATAATCAAATGTATACGACTTTGAACAAAACCGTGCTTTAAAATACGAGATTCAAATTTATGTAACTTTTTGATGTAACACACATTTTGTATTTGTACGACAATCAGTTTTAGGTAATCATCTATGCATGCAAGTAATAAGCTGTATATATATTTTGATCTTTAACTAGTGTCACTCACTATATTTTCGGATGACATCTTGTATTTTACATGTAGAGTATTATAATCGTATGAGCCGTGATAATCGTATTGTTATAAAAATATTGTCCGTTCTTTAACTAATTCTGAACCAGTGCGTTTTCACCATGTCACAAATGTCGCATTTGCGAGGTGCCTAACCACCATAGCGGCCCCGAAGGGGATTCAAAGATGCACATCATAAATAAATGTTTTACACAATTATATGATGCCAAAAGCCTCCAGCCCCCTTAAAACAAAGGCATAGCGACAATTTATAAGTTCGCTACTGTTCTGCACTGGTAGTGAGAAATTAATTGTGGGTAAAATGTGGAAAACCCATCCATTCTTGAAACACTTCTTGTTTTTCGAGTCCAAATAAAAATTTATTTCTGTTTTTAACTCCAGGTCGTTTTCCAAAAAATGTTACAGACTGGCAGACACATTACAGGTAACCGAATTCATTGTTATTGTTAGTTTTGAAACAGAAAAAGCTCAATGATATGAGAACGCAATTCATTAATTAGAAACCAAAATCAAAACAGTGGGTTCAGATTGCGAGCGCTTACTGCTGCTTCAACTCGCCCGTGCCAAACATAGGGTATTTAAATTGCAATTAAAACTAATTTTTATGTTTCGAATTGAGAAATGAAAATTTTGCAGACACACACTTGTGTGTGTAATAAAACAAACTCTACAAGAAGAAAGAGCAAAGAAATGCCGTCATTAAATAACAGTCTTCGAGAACTAGAACTGTTGCCAATTCCAGCCAAATAGAATGTATCAGCAAAAATAGGTAAAATGAAATAACAGCACACAGTGAGAGCTAAAAGTGATTGATGCGCTTTTTCGCATCAATCCATCAATCCCGTAGGGAGGCATATCGAAAAACATCAATCATGGGAAAGGTAGGGATATAAAATACGTTTTTTATTTATCTGGATTTTCCTTCTTTCTAAGCTATCATTAGAGCAATATTCGTGTTGCTCATTGGGTATATTTTTTTCCTTCCTTTTGCACGAACCTGTCATTATATGGGTTCTATGAGGCAAAGTTAAGTTTTGATTTCAAAAGCAGCCGTAATGAATTAATCATAAATTCAAATTAGGGAAGAAAAATGTTAAAGAGAAGAGTTAAACCAAATATATGAAATAGATAGATTAGAACTTATCACTTTCGAATAAGTAAAACTAAAACTGTCCATCATTTTTTCTTCCTGAATAATTTAATAAAACAACTATGTAATAAGATTGCCTTCGGTTTTCTCTGCGGCAAATAAACACAGCTTATCAATTAAGAACATTTTTACTATAAATAGCGTAATGTCTCATCTGTCTCTTTCAATTTTCAGCTCTTCGCATTTCTATCCATTTGTCTTTTGTTTATCTTCCTGAGCAGTGAAGGCCTCACCTGTAACTCTGAAATCCCTGTAGGCAATTTTTCCCTGAATTTAATATCTATGCAATTTGTTTCACTTATTGTTAAGTCGGTTCCAGGCATTAGTAATTAACAGCGTCATCTTCATAACGCTCATTTAGGTTGAGATGTTTATTGAAAGAAAACCATTATCCTATTATCAGATCACTTTCTTGCACTCTTTTTGTTTTATTGATTCATCAGCTTGTTTACTTATTTATTCAATTTTTGACGAAATCATTAAATTTCCATCAGAAGCACAATCCAGAGGTGAAATTTGTGTAAAAAGTGCACGAAGGGAAAAATTTCCGGGGATTTCCCGGAATTTCAGAGTTTTTTTAACTGTCAAATCCCGGAAGTCCGGTTTTTTATTCATTTATTTTTTTTCAATCCTGGGTACGAGAAACCCTAGAATTATTTGCCGTAATTTGTGAACGGACTTCCAAAGTGGCTTTTCTTAAAAACACGGTTTATTGAATTAAAAAAAAAAAACCTTAACACTTTCCCAGAAAAAGAATCATTTAAACAGCTACTATTTAGAATTATTATTGTGACCTTCAGCAAATATTTTATAACTTTTTTTCTAACTCACTTCATCAGTTAAATAACCCCAGAATTCCTGTCCGGAAAAATTCTCCTTCCCGTGTAAATTTCAGGGGACTTTAAAGAGTCGATTACTACTTTTACGAAGTGCACAACTTAAAGAAATTATTTTTATCATTATATTTTAGTATCGAGATGGTATCTTGTAGATGACACATTGGTATATACTGACAAATCTCTTCCCAATATATTTCAAGTATTTTGAAAGTAACACACATTGCAATAATATTATCTCTCGAGGTAACAATAATATCCTCCCAATTATTGTATTTATTTCTTACGAATGTTTATTGATATATCAATTTTTTAACAGTGCGGGATATTTTTCTGACGCAACAAGTTTGGCCCGCACAGGCCAGTAGGCGTAATTGTCTTGCTGGCCTATGACTACTATATTAAAAATTAAAACTACAATTTCAAATAGCAACTAGCAAAGCTACGACTTGGCTAGTTGCTACATAATAAGCACTTAAATCACCAAAATCGATGAAGTGTTGTTGTCGTTGTCCTTACACTACTCTAGGGGGACTGGGCGGCTTCCATTAAGATCATTATTTCGATATTTTCGGTAAGGTACCGGACAATCTCTGATACAGCAACCCCAAATGTATTAATTTGCGATGAAAACTCTTGGAGGACTTTCTAATAGACTAAATTTAATGTACACCAGTCAACAAAAGTGTAAAGGAGGGGGGGGGGGGACTTCTAACAGCTAGTATCGAATCCGCAACCCTTCGGCAACGAACTTGGTGGCAAACTAATAGGGTTACATCGGCCCTAAAAACGACAAAATATATTTATCTTTAGCAATAATCTTCCAAAAACATCTAAAAATTACATTTTCGGTTTTTCAACATATCTTACTCATATTCAAAATAAATCAAGCACGAAATAGCAGATATCACTGGCGAGGAAAATCAACATCCATCCCAATCATTCTATTGCTATGCGAAAAGTTAAATACAACCGACGAAATCTTCGGGATAAAATATTTACGTTCTCTCATCGATCAACTCGTAAGTGATCGAAATAATATTCAATCCCATGTATAAATACAGCTCTTTAGAACTCATAGACTCAAAGAGCAATAAAACTAATCGCTCGTAGTGAAATCTTAACCACTGCATGTCCACGGGCTAAGAGCAAAGAGTGATCATTTTTTTTGAGGGGTAACAATTTCAAAAGCGATGAACATTCCTTCCACGTTTTGGAAGACGTGATGTTTAAAAGTAAATTCACGTTTTTTGGCGTTAAACAACCTGCAGTTGGTATGGTAATAATAACTTCTCTGAGATGCTTATTCTTGTCTATGCGTTTACGTTTTAAATGCATTCAAGTGAGGAGAGAGGCTCTCCGCGTCAAATTTACTTACAGATTGCGAAGGTGCTCTGTAATTACTTGCGTTCAGGTGGCAAGCGTGTTCAGCGTGAACAACTGTCCTTGTATTTACATATTCAGTCCTAGTCCTACGGTTAATTAAAGAGTACATTTGACAAATGAGACACTCTGAAAGAGTTAATATCTTAAAATGATTCCAGTTTAGCTTAGAAGAAAAAAATCAAAGCCCTTGATGTGACTTTGTGTTTTATTAATTTCAGTTCAATGTGTGGAGGTGGCGGTATAAAATGTATAAGCTGATTGAAAATATAAAATGTTTGAAAAAAACCAAGAAAAAAAAAACGGCAGTTGACGTAAAAATACAGAAATATTTTAATATGGATTTGAAACAATGAAGTTTATTTAAACTGATCTTAAGAAAGAATCAGAAGGTCATGCAAACACCACGAAAACATGTTTAGCATTATTTTTCATTCAATATTCAGCAGTAAAATTAAATCTAAGGAAACGTGTATAAGGGCAAAATTTTAAATACTGCTCGTAATTACATTAAAATTAAAATAAGTTCGGACCCGTCACTTCAAGTTTTTCCGGGGGGGGGGGGGTGGCAAGGATTCAAACGAGGTGATAGAATTTCATCGGAAAACAACAAAAATCAAGCCCACTTATATGCAAATGCATTGATTTCTCAAAGTCGGGGAAGGGGGAGGAGAGGATTGACCCCCCTCTAAATGACGGGTCTGAGCAAGTCTATGCTTAGGGGTTGGATAAAACTAGCTGAAAAGGTTGTTTCTAAACTAAGTTTTGTTGAAGTTCCTGCCATTGTAAAAGTCATTTTTTATGTAGATGAAGAGTTATGAGAAAGAATAAGAAACAAATAATATCAAACATTTCTATTCTAAAAATTAAACAGTCTGTACTTATTGTGGTTTATGAGTCTGTATCTTTTTTACCAAGTCTTTAATTTTAGGATCCTAAGAAGTTTAAGTGTTTTAAGTGCTATCAATTAATATTCAACGGTATTTAGATTTTTCTGCATTCATAACAAAAAATATTTGTTTGGAAGCGTATTTTGAACCAAATCTACAACAGCATCAGACGGCTGAAGTGTGTAAATGTGAAAAAATTTGTTGGTACAAATTTCCAAATTTCTATATAACGTGGATGACTTTCTGTTGAAATAAGCTCTTATATTCGATTACGAATGAAAAATGTCAGTAATTCTGATTTGGATTTCAGAAGGGAAGGGTAAGATTGCAGAGAAATAGACAAAAGAATTTGAAAAAATCAGCATTTTTTTATGATCGTGAAAATCATCAAACCTAACTCTGAATGTATTCTTAAAATAGGTGTAAAATTTTCTCCATATATCACTGGAAAATTATTAATGATACTTTCAGTATTAAATTAAATGTTTTATTCTTTTTTCTCCAAAGTAGAGAGAAAGAAACTGAAGTTTCATCATAAAAGAATGTAGATGGCCTATACTGGTTTAGGAAACTTTTTTTGTACTATCTTAAATTTAAATTACTTAAACGCTGGATAATAAGAGATGACATAGCTAAATTCATTTGCTATTCTTCATTCCTAAGTAGCAAGTCCTCATTGCTTTCCTTCCAGACATTTTAAAAAACACACTACCTAAAATTCTAAAATCTTATGACTATTTTTCCTTTGGACAGCTATTGCACATTTCAATGAAGGAGTAACTTGCCATGCTCTCCTCTTTCTCCTGGGAAAAGTTCACAAAACATTCAGAGCTCTAATTCGTAGTTTGTTAATACAGTGAACTCTACAGGGTCACCAGCAGAGAAAAAGTCTCATTCTTTGGCAAGGAGTTTGTGATAAATAATTCGATGATACTTTTGAAGTTTTTTCCCAAATTATTTTCAAGTAATGTAACAAAAACAATTTAAGGATCTTCATTTGTGCAACCATACTGAATTTTGTCCAGTCTGGTTTCTTGCTTTTACTTGCAGAGTTAACTTTTTTAAAAATTTCATATCCCGTAGCTGAAACTGTTGCAGATCAAGATGCCATTCTGCAGCATCGGAAGTTTCATTCGTGTCAAGCACAAATATGCTTTACAATGCATTGTCTGTAGCCACTCACAGCTTTCATTGGATGTCCGAAGCTAACGCTAAGTACTTTGCATTATTGTAGTTAAGACAATTTGTAAGCCAGCCTCCTGACACTTAATCTTCATAATATCATTATATTTATCAGTTCAAAGGTTTTAGTTTTTATCAATATTTTTCCCTCAATTTTGGATTTTTTTCAAAAAGTCTTCGCGTGCCTGCCATACCACATTGTGGCACGCGTGCCGCGGATTGGTTACCCCTGTTTTAGAGAAAAGGCTACCATTTTACAAGTAAACGTGTGCTTTTCTGTCATCTAAATGAAGAAAAAATGTTCAAAAACAAATTAATCAAAACAGCCATTTTCTTATAATATAATAGCTCATTATATACAATACACTGCCAGAAATTTGCCTTTCTACGTATTAAATTGGGAAAAAAATGCTCCAATACAAATCAATCACAATCAATGCTAGAAATGTTTGCATTTACTTGTAAAAGGCATAAAAAATAAAAATGGTACTTAGCAATCCGAATCAGTATTTTATAAGTTAATGCCATATACTGACGATATTATGGTTACCAAAATAGGGCTTTCTATCCAGGTGAAGGTGTTCCTTAATGATATCTATATATATAAAAGAAAGTCGTGTTAGTTACACTATTTATAACTCAAGAACGGCTGTACCGATATGGCTAAAAATTGGTGGGTAGGTAGCTTAGAGCCAGGAGACGGACATAGGCTATAATTTATGTTAGTTACATAGATAGAAAAAATGTCTTATTGACTAAGCCTTTTTACTAAGCCTTTTTTGACACCTCCATGGCTGAGCGACATAAAGCACACGTTCTGGCAGGTTCCGGAACGCAGTAAACAGGTTGTAAGTTAGCGGTGCGTTGAGTATTATTTGACTTTTCCGTGAAATAAATTATAAACAAACGCGTTACTTCCCTTGAAATTTATATGTGATAAGCTGTCAGAAACGATTGCTCATTCCTAGGATCCCGATGATCCCAACCGATATGCCGTTTGAATTTAAAAGACTTCAATTTCCGATCCGTCTTGCATTTGTCATGACCTTTAACAAATCACAAGGCCAATCCTTAAAAGTTTGTGATTTGAATCTAGAATATCACTGTTTTTCCATGGTCAATTAGTATATGTGGCATGTTTACTGGTCGGAAGACCATCTGCGTTGTTTCTTTTTGCGCCTGCTAATAAAACAAAAAATGTTGTGCATCACAAGGTACTTTAGTGAAGAGCAACCTATGTACTAAAATACAGAAACAATAATGAATGATTAATGTAGGTACTTAATTTTTTTTGTATTTTCTAATAATAAAAAAACTTAATAAATTCAAAAATTTTCTTATTTATTGCCTTTAAGGCGGAACAGAGTTCGCCGGGTTAGCTAGTATTACATAAATTAGAAATTTTTCTAACTTTAAGGATTCTGTTTGTGCCTTCTTTAAGGTTCGTTTTACCAAATGTAACAGTTTGTGCAAATGTAACTATTGTATGTAGGAAATAACAAGTCTTTGAAATAATCCTGACGGTCACAATGAAATGATACTACTTCCAATGATTTAGAATAGATTAATGCTCCGATACTAAAAATGTTCTAAGTAAGGATCTAGTTAGCAGTTAGTTAAAAATTCAGGTATTTTTTCGCCATGCATCATAATTACAGTTAAAAATAAATACAAGACAGTATGAGATGCGAAGAAAGAATGTGCAGCTATTTACGACGCAATAAAAAAACGCAATGTATAGAGTGTAGTCCGATAAAGGTAAACGTGACGACTCGTCCAGTTTTCGTGATGTCGCGATAGTGTGTTTTTTCAAATTCCATTTGATAAATTTTACTCCAAATTAAAACAGTTGACTTATAACTTAGTCATACTTTCAATCATTTCCTAAGATACGTGGAACGCATTCAGAAAAAAAGATAGAATATTAATCCTTCTTATCGCAGAAAGATGTGTTCATGATGCTAAAAACTTACTTTGAAACAAGTTTTTTACAATAACAAAACCATTTCAGAGCGGGTGGTCTAGCGTCTTAATGCAAGTCAGAATATTCCGAACGAATAAGTGAGGGATGAATAAAAATATAAAAACTGATTAGCATTTCATCCAGTTAAAGTTTTACACATTAAAACTCTTGGTTATCTTAAGAGTAATATACATCAAGGACTTTAAATATTGTTTATTCAAAGATGTGTTAGGATTGCAAAAATGTTGGCAACTTATTGTTTTAATAATGATATGCTTAAGAAACCTCACTAAATATTTTACTTTGTGGGATTACCAGGGTTTTATTTTTAAGAAAAAAAGTGTAAGAACCTATGTTTTTACTATGTTTTAACCACAGTCTTACTATGTTTCCAGACTAAAATCACGCCGTGAACTTTCGTGTCTTCTCTTTTTCTGTAAAGTTCTTAATAATTTAGTTGACTGCTCCAATATTGTTAATGCCATCCAATTTGCTGTCTTAAATAGGACTCTTTGGAGTCATTCCTGTTTTAAGGATATTTTTACCAAATGTAACTACACTAATAATTTTTTTGTCTTTTTCAATTTTACACACTTTTAGACTCTCATTGTCGCGATTTGGATATTTTCAACACGTCATTTCACAATTTTTAGTCAAGATGTTTTAATATTTTGAATGTATAATCGTTTTCAATTAATATTTTTATGCTATTTGCCACTGGATTTTTCTGTAGTGTGCAATACATTTTAAAATAAATAAATAAATTCATGCGTAAATAGTACCGTCCCATCTTTAAAAATACATCGAAAACAAAAGAACTGGAATGGACCTTCCGTGAGCTCGCTGCAATTTAAACCATGAGCATAATTAACTATTCATATGTTGGACCAGTCGAAAAGGCTTTAAGCTTTTCGACAAATGCTCTTCACAAGTTAAATCCCAATTTTAGAGTTGGAAAACAAGAATGTGCTTTAAGATAAGACACTGAGGCAATTATTGCAACTCGTTAGTTATCACAGACATTTTTATACCACACAGACCAAAAATAACACTCTGCATAAAAAAAATAGTAAATTGTTAAAGAATTCTATTTCTAGCTTATTTTTCAATGTTTATTAATGTTACTTTGCCCTTGAAATGAAAGCGAAAATTACAGTGGCTAGGAGAATCAAACTGAAGCGAAGTCAAATTTATTTCATTGAGTCACGTGATTATTTATAATATTGAATGGGTATTATAAACAAACATGCATATTTTACAATTATATTTAATTGTATGAAAAATGTTTATTTTCATGTACTATGGCGAATGTGGTAACGTTCTAGACTCGTAATCCATATACACTGTTCGAAAGGAGAAAATAAGAAAAAATAAACAGAACTTTTTTTATTTATTCTTTATTACAAAGTAATTTTTCATTGATTTTAATTTAATTTTCCTCGAAAATGTATCGAATTGCTTATAGTTATTTCCTTAATGATAAAAATATCACATTTATATTCCTATATGACGTGATTTTAAAAATAACCTTAAAATGTCATAAGTTAATATTTTTAATATAGTATACTGTTCTATCACAGTTTCGTAGGTGTGATATTTTAACGTATACTAGCCGCCTTTGGCGGTCGCCAAGCAAAAAGAAGTCAGAAGCGTTTCTAAATACAATCGGTAGCTACGGTACATATAAATTAAAAATAAAAATTTTTTTCAGTAATTTCTGAAATTTTTCAGTTTTTAAAATTTTTGCAAAAGGTTTCTAAAGTAAAGGGAAACGTTTTTGAAAGCAATAGACAGAGAATTACTCAAAAACCTTTTTGAAAATTACACGCCACGTAACTGCTTCATTTATTCAAAAAAGTTGTGTTTTTTTTTTAACTTAGCGGTTTTAGAATTTAATTTTCAATTCTTCGTTGCATCTAATAATAATAATAATAATAATGAAGATAATAAAGCCTTATCATTTAAATTTTACCTTCATTTCAACAAAATAAAGAAACGAACTCTATTAAAGTCAAACTTCTGACCGGATTTCTGGAATTAATGCAACCAGATTCTATCATTACACAAAATTAACAACATTAAAAAATGCTGCGTGCATATCAAGAAAACATGCATGATTTTTATAACAGAAATATCTCTCCAATTCCCCTATAAAACTAATTGGAAAGGAATGCTTAACGAACTCGTTAATGTACACTTACTGACGTCATTAATCGCAGAACACAAAGCGACTTTCATCATGAACATGCCCATCGTAATACAGCCTTCAAAGGTAATGACGTTCAGTGGCTCCTTTAGCAATTACAGCTACCTAGCTACCTTTTTCGAGCTTTTTTAAAATCCGTTTTGAGGTTTGATAAAAGAGTTGAAAAGAATGCACCGAACTAAAGGGGGAAGAAAACGAGACGGTTTCAATCCTGTTCTTTTGAGACGCAAAGAAGCTTACTGCTTTCCTTTTTGTATTAACATAATGAGTACAACTCGAAACAGTATTACGCTTTGCGCAATGCTATATCCTATTTTTCAGATTTAAAAATGTTAACCATAAAGTGCCGATAACGAAAATTTCTGCTCAGTTTATCTTTAAACAATTTTTCTCACGCTTTTTCTTTTTATTCGTTTTAGATATAGGTAAAATTCAATATAAGAATGTGTCTTCACTTAATAATCAACAAAAATCTTGGCTTTCGCATATTTAAGAGATAAAGGCCTTTATTTCAGACAAAAAATAAATCGCTTACGACTCGAATACTAAGTTGCTAATAGTAATCTATTAAAACGAAGAAACTTTTCTTTTACTCGCCTTCCTACGCCAATGAATAAAATTCAATTTCAGCGGAGTTTTTCAACACAACTCATATCGGTAAGAGCAGATGACATTTTGCAGTTGATGGTTCCAATTTATATCTAAACAACTCATTCATTAAAGTGTGATGTTTTAATACTGTCACATTTTGCTAGAGTCAATATTTATATATAATATAACTGCAATATATGGGTATATATTCAGGCCCGTCATTTCAAATTTTTCCGGGTGGGGGGAGGAATATGTACCTAATCTAAAATATACCAAGAAAGCAAAAAACTTGAACACAAGCCAGGGGGGGGGGGGCATTAACTCCTCCCTTATTACCCAAATAAAGGGGCCTGGCTATATTGTTTTACATAGCGTGGAGAGAGGTTGCATATCGTTTGATATAATTTGTTTTATGTATGCATGAGAGGATTAGGGGACCTCCCATGGATATATATCTTCCAAGAAGTTTACAAATGTTCTTTTCTTAACTGTAGAAAAGGATTAACAGTAACTTCCCTTTTTAAACACATGTTAGTGGTGTTTTGTATTTATAACAATAATTTTTTAATCATCGATCAACATATTTTCTATCGAAATAGAGAGTACTGTTTCATAACCTATTGATAACTAAGTTCATAAGTGGAAAATTTCGTTACGTATTTCTTTTTTTCATACAAATTACATTATCACACATTTGTTTATTTTTCGTCTTCAAAGTTATTTCATACTATCTGAAAACCAGAATCTTAGCACTTTTACGTAAACATTTATTCATAATTTTTAATACGCTGATTTCTAACTCAATCATTGCTTAATTCCAAGCAAACTGGGTAACTTGACCTTGAACAAACAACTAAATGCTTCATAGAAACAGCTACAATTTAACTAAAGACTTCGTGAGTAATCGAGTTAGATCATTGGTCTACGAAATACGGAAAGTTTTCAATCATTTCACTAACGTCATTTCATCCGACGCACCATTGACGTTATCACAAAATAATAGTTAAATATAAAATTTAAAATATGCCAGTATTTATGCATCGATTTTTACTTGTCAAAAATCAATTCGTAATTGTAGTCAAGGCGAACGCAATATAGTACAAACTGTTCCTTTTGTACTAAAAACTATCTTTATTTATTTTATTCCTTTTTAAATACACAGACGAAAAAAGGAAACATCTCTGTAAATAATCATACAAACATATTGACATAAAAAAGTCCTCGTGAAATTTAATCCCTGAATACTGCACAATTAGATTTTTGAAATCTAAGCTACTTTAAACAATATGTCAAATAAAAATTAACATAACTGTAAATTGAATTTGCTGCATTAAACATTCAACGGACAATTTGACTATCGTGCAGCTTACGATTGGACATTGTTTTTTTCCCCACATAATTCAGACAGCGACATACAATGCTTGAAATTTGTAAGAGAACTAGAACATTAGTTCCGAATTTGTGTCCTTTCAAAAGTGCATAGTTTACTCTACCGTTTGGCACTACCATGCAAACGGACTTGTTTTATTTTATTTTTTAAATATGATAAATACCTTGCTATAAACAAGGAAATTCAGAAAATACTTGTATTTTTTACTTCTGTCTAAATTGTGAAGTTCGACATGAAATTTACCAAATATCGGAAATTATCATACACTCAAAGTTACCAGATATAAAATGAGTTCTATTCACTGATTCATATGTATAGCAGTCTGATTGCTATGATTGCTGTTGTTTTGCTATCAATATGAAAAACAACCAATAAATAAAAGAAAGCAAGATTTCACACGAATGCTCAAAGTTTTCTACATAATTTGTGTTTTATTTACGTTGGTTTTTAACTTCAATTGTAAAGTTAGAGGTATATATGCTCTAATTTTTCAAATTATTTACAGCAAAACAAGATTCTTTTTAAATTTTCAATACAAGCATGAATCAGCATAGCGATATGTAGATTTTCTTTGCAACTAAGGAGACAAAAAAGAAAAAAAAAAAGTTGATCCTAATCAACTTAACGTGAGTTTTGAAAACACAGTGATAAGAAATTCAGTGTGGTTTTATACTTCTGTGCGGAAACAATAATACCACACATACGCTGTTATTGCATAGAGTGAACAAAATAAAGTTGCCTCAAACAACATTGGTCTGTTCAATAATTAGTACGGAGATAATAACTCTTTGAGGCATAGTGGCTTCATTAAAGTCTATCTAGGGGTTTTTTTTTTTCAATCAACTGACACGGCGGCTACAATTAAATCCACCTGTTTTCAGTTCAAAGGGGGAAAGAAAGTATTTTAATGTTCTGTGCCTCAAAGGGTTTACTACGTCAGAGAAAAATACTCGTAAAATTTGCAACGCATGTTTATATTGCAGTTTAAAAAATGAATCAATTGAAAAATTAAAAGACATAAAAAACCGCAATGAAATTCAGTACAGACATACACACACACACACACGTGCGCACGTACGCAAACTAATAATTAAATCCCACTAGTTCTCCCAAGTAATTAACGTACTGCTTAGAAAAATGTGTCGCAAGTTTCCGATGTCTCTGAGATCTTATACTGGATTGATTAAATGTGATTACAACAAAACGTAATTATTTTAAGATGTCAAAGTTGGATGTAAAAAAAGCAGTTAATTTATTAAAACGCAATTAGAACCAGAGAGAAAATCAAATACTTTCATTCTTGTACTTTTCTTTAATATTCAATTTTTTCCTAACAAATTACATTATTCATACTCTATTTACTGTACTAAAATAGACAGTTTTTTGAGCAGCATGATATTCTTCGGAAACCAACCTAAACCAGTGTTCGATAATCCGACAAATCTCGGGCGACTAAAAAAATACAGTGGCGACTAGCTCTATCAGTACGAAAATCTTTCTGAAGCCACGTTACACAGACTATTCCTATGAACTCAGAGAAATAATTAGTCCGGAGCTTAAAATTTCCCTTACTCCTAATATTTTACAACTTTTGTTGGTTTCTAATCGAAACTAACGCAACTTCACTGATCAAGATAAACTTCAATTTTGCTAAGAGCTAACTCTGGATATTGCAAGTTTTCAGATGGGCTGACTCCAGCTGGAAAATGTAGTGAGAAAACTAGGGTGATGAAAACATTAAAACATAACGAGCACGCCTTACAGTAAGCAAGTATGTGAATGTATTTAACAAAAAATATTGAAATAACGGAATCATGAATTTTTGAAGCAGTTATTGCAAGTTTTTTTTTTTTTTTTTTTTTGATCAAAGCAATAATAAATTGACGCGTATATTTTCAGCGCAATCATCATTCGCTGATTATCAAATAATTGCAGTTTTTTTCCCTCGATTAGCAGTAATTTAGAGAAATGACAGAGGAATCATTTGAGTTAGAGTGAAAAAAAAAATGACCACACGTTGTTCAATATACACACATTATTTTTTCGGTGTTGTCTATTCTTTGCATCTTGAGAGAGAGCACGTGTATAAAATCATTTAAAGTTATGAGTTTAGCACAAATAAGACTAGAATTCCAACGGAAAAGATTGCTGTAAAAATAGAAAATACTTTAATAACATTATGCTAAGCTGAATCCAAAATTTTACAATATTTTATACATGAAAATTTTCAAAACATGCTGTTAACGTTGCGCGTGTACAAGAAATACGAAAAATAACCAATAAAAAAGTCAGCTTGTTTATCACACAGCAGCATTGACTTATGTTTCAAAGTATGAATAAGGCGTGTTAAAAATGAAGCAAAATTAAATTAATTACAGATCTTTTTGCTTTTTCGAGTTAATCCGTAACGCAATATTATTGGTTTTAGTCGCCCGAGAGACCTGGCACTCGACGTTTGTCCTATCCTGGTTATGATTATCATCACAATAATCAAAGCAAAATTTTATTATTACCGTGATATAGAAGAACTATATGAAAGACAGCTTAAGATGGTAGAACATAATGATTTTTACTTCGAATACTACAAGCACTATACCAACAGTCCGGTTATGACATCCGGAGACTGCAGTTTCATCCCTGTTATGGACTCATCAATCAGAAAAAGAAACCAAAATGGATGCTCCAAGATATCCTTCAAACGGTAGATAAAATGAATTTGCCAAACCTTATTTGCATTACTTAATTTACTTCGAATGCTACGTTTCTACTGTGTGATCTTCTTGAGTAAAATCTTCCGCGCATTTACGCATGCTTCAGGTCTTCTCTGCTCCGAAAAAGAAGTGTCAGGTAAAATAACAATAAGGGGAAGAATATAAAAAGCATTTTGAGCAGTATCAAACAACGTGGAACGATGCTAATTTCAAATACATAGTTTAGTTAAATGTGTCAAAAAGTTATAGCAAATGCAACTTTTAAATTGAAAACTTCGGAAAGTTATCACCCACAACCCATCCCTTTTTTAAGTGGAACTGTTCGCGAGTGCTAGGCGCAGCTTTCATGGACAGACAGTAACATTAATAACTTGCGACTAAATAAATAAAGTAGTTAGTTCCAAAACTTTGGACTTACCCCAAAAACACGCCAGATTTCTTTACTATTTCAAGTACGTTTTTCCGCACAGTGAAACACACAAATTGAGTTCTCTTCTCATGGAATAATGCTCAAAACCCCATCCGTATTTTTCAGTTGTCCCGAAGCTAACCAATAAAATGACAAAATTATACCAAAAGTTGATTTACTGAAACCAATCACTTTCCAAATTTAAGATGCTGCAACACGTGCCGCAAAGAGGAAACCGCCAAACAAAAGCCAGTGAATATGCTAATGTGTGAATAGCAATGCATCTAAGAAGAAAAGAAATGCCACATCCTCAACTGATTTAACGCAGGAAGTTACCTGCGTAAGATGAGATTTAAATCACATGTTAAGCCAAAATCAGAACATGAATGATTTGGACAATATTACACGTAACACGTATATCAAGATTAATGACGCATGCGTACGAAGCGCAAAAATTATGAAGAAATTGCTTCCTTTTACAGATAAGCTCAATACGTTCTGTTTCGGCACGGAAATTTCTGCTTTCATATTTTATGGTCTCACATTATTCATGTAATAAGGTCAGGAAGTTTCAAAGTTTCGTAAATTATGCATTTTGAGGGCATCCCAAATTGCTCATACTGATGACGAAAGTCTAAAAAATATTCAATGTTTGAATTCACAACTGAAGTAATTTATTTTTTTTAACTAAATCGAACAACGAAATCGAATTTATTAATCGTTTTTTCTGTAAGACTGCGTTGAAAAAAAGAAGTCATTCTTTAAAATAATTCATATAAATTATCTAAAACTAAATTTGCACTTTTTAAAGAGAATGAAAATATTTTAAGCAAAATAAAGTTACATATTAGATTTAGTTTTGTTACAGCGCTGACTCGTTTCAATTAAATACTGTTCTAAATTCTTGACTTGAATGTGTTTCATATTATTCTTTCGTTCTAGAAACAATGATAAAGGAAATGGGTTGATATAAAATGTTATCAACTCTCTCTCTCTCTCTCTCTCTCTAACACTCAGCAATAAAGTTATTACAAAATCATTTGCTTACAAAGTTAAATTCTTTCCCAAAAAATGGAACAGTTAGGGGAAAAAAATAAAAAAGGAGAAACCTAGCTTACATAAACAATTCTCAAGACTACAGTTATGCCTTTAAAATTTTGTTAATAAAAAAATCATTATGCTTCAACAAGATTAAGCTTAGATTAAGGAACAAGATTAAGCCACACACCATTTAGTGACAAAAAACGATTGTTGATGAAACCATTGCAGAAAAAAAATATTCTTTTATGTGTTCAACTACTTAAAACAGCTATTGGGAAGAGTTTGTCGAACAACGAAAATCAATTGTTTTTCGGAAATCAAGTTAAACCGTTGTCAGACAATCCGACAAATTTCGGGCGACAAATCTCCCCGGAGGCTAAAAAAAATACCGCGACGACTAGTTCTTTCATTGGGAAAATCTTTCTGAAGTCACGTTGCACAGAATATTCCTATGAACGCAGAAAAATCATCGCTTAAAATTTTCCTTGCTCATAATATTTTACAACTTTAGTTGGTCTCTGAGATAAACTAATACAACTTCAGTGACTTTAATTTATTAAATTACTAGCAAATAATAAAAATACTTCTCTGTATTGCAATGTGTTCTTTCACATTGCAATTAACAAACAAATGAGAAAACAATAAAAACAGCCGAAATATTTCTCAAAGTTGTAAAACAATTATTTAGCGACTAAGAGCAAGATTATACTTTAATTCTAATTCACTGATTAGAATTAAAGTATAATTTTGCTCTTAGTCGCTAGTCTGAAGAAAAACTACCAAGTGTCCAACATTGACACCAGTAAAGGAAATGCAAACGAATTTAGTTTCTCAACGAATGTAACAATCCAGGTGATCCTTCAGCATCTTGTTGCTATCCTTCCCGGACACAACAAATGACGAACGCAGCGGGGAATCTCTCGAAGACCTATTTTCCCTTGCTGTTTTAATCAGAGAAACAATCAGCCACAGAACATTCCTAAAACAGACAACAATGCGGTGAACAGGATTGTTCATTAGGAAGCGAAAACGTTTTCCTGATCGGGTCCTTTCTAATCGATACCCTCGGGCAATTAGCTATTGAATTATAAAGGCTGGATGTCACGCTGCTCTCTTTATTTAACATCAGATTTATCTACCCTATAAAATTTGAGTTTTATGCAGCGAATAAAGGAAACGTTATTTGCTGTAATTTTATGGCTTACTATTAAAAGTTTCATAAACCGACAAACCGGTTTGTTCCATTTACGGTTCTTTTATTTTATTTACTTGAGTCAAAAATTAAGTGCTGTGTCGCAGCGACTAGACATGCTTGCACTAAAACATTTTTTTAGGGGGGAGAATGCAAAGTAAGCTTTGAAGCTGATTGAATCTAATTTAGGAAGGAAAGCGTTTTGAAACATTCTTGGAATTAGTCGGATTACACATCATTAAAAGGAAGATTATTAATGACCGTAGGAAACATAAGTATCGCTGGGCTTGAAACAGTTTAAAAAAAAAAAATCTATAGTGATTTTAAGAGTTCGTTTACGTAATCGCGATTTTTTTTTCTTTTGTGTAGCTATCGGGATATTTGCGTGGTCCGTTTCTGCATTAGCAAATTTTGTGAAGTTTTACAGTTACAAAGTTTGTCAAGGATCCGTTTTGACACTCAAATAAGAAACTAAATAGATTTCTGATGGAATGTATGTGTTGATTTTCCAATAAAATAACATGTGTCTGATCTAACTCAAAATTTGTCATTGAGCAAATTTTTTTCAAAATTGTAAGTTTTAGCGATTTAAAAAATAAATTTAAAAGAAAAAGAAGAAAGAAATGGGTTTTATGTAGAGAAAGAGTTTGTGCAGGAGAATTGTTACATAAGAAAACGGACACCGTTGACGCGATTTCCTGAAAGTTGTACCGCTGCGTTCTGACCCGTTCTGCAATGCTAAGCGGCAAAAGTGGTATCTGCAGGCGATCTCAAACTGAAATATTGTCATTTCAAGTTTTGCGCATCCCTGTATTTGATTCGGGAGATACTTTTTCAGCATTTTAAAAAAATATTTCCCTTTCTCAAATGACCATAAAAGATTGTGTATTTTAGGTAAAATACGTTACAAAGAACCATAAGGTGACAATAACTCAATTTTGTTAAAAAGTGCAGATACGACTTTTGTGCTTAGCACGGCAGCGTTCTTTTTCCCTCGTTCAAGACATGAACATTAATCAGATGATAGAAAAAAATCAAGTTTATACCCCTATATACCATTAAAAGTAAGTTGAAAAATGAACTAAGCAGATATTCAAAATTTATTTTTTAAATCAATAATAAAGTTTTACGTTTGTATTTACAAAGTAGTTGCAAAATTACAAAGTTACAAAAGAAGAAAATTATAAATGACTTTTATTTTTGTAGAGAACCATTTTAGTTCTTAATTTACCTATTCATTTTAATTCCATTCGTTTATTTATAGTCTTAGGGAAAAAATGCATGCGAAATACTATAAAAACCGCAGATAATGACTAAAATTTCAACAAATACTGCGACAGGTAAATTAAAAAACTGCGTTACGGGTGGAATGCTGATACTCTTCTAAGAGCTCTATACTCGTACAAAGAATTCGACAAAATAAATATTTCTCACGTGCAGGTCAGTCTTCGAGTCCATGCACAGGGAGGCAATCTTATCTCTCAGAATTTCCAAAGGATTCTATAGGAAAACTTGCTTTTAAAATACCCAATGGCTACAGCGATAAGGACGATAGCAAAGATCGGCCTTGCAAGGAGGTTGCTCCTCCTCGGTCATGTCCAGTTCCAATCAGTTGGGAAATCAAAACAAATCACACGCGCCGCATTCATGAAGAGTAAGATTAACAAATCTACTTGGACATCTCTCTCTCTCTCTAAACTCTTACTTATCTGTTTCCGGATAGTACGATTTTCAAATAAGAGTTGATTATCCGGGTTTCGAGGGCTTTCAATGAATTAAATTAAGACAATGTTTGAAAAACATTCAAATATTACATTAAGTATTGCATTAAGATTAAAAGTACGAATAATTATAAAAGTGGTGATGGGAGGTATAGCTAGAGTTATTTTCGGGATGTTAAGATACTCCTTGACATATTTAAAAGGAGAAACTCATTTTGGAAGAGTGAAGTATACAAAAATAGTGAAGACTATAATAGTGATTAGTTTCAAGGAAAAGAGCACTGCTGTTGTGGTTTATTTAAATTTCGATTGTTTGACATTTTTTGTATAGAAAAAGGAATAAAATATTGAGTAATAATATAGATAATTACTAATTTATATAATTTTTTTCAATTTTACCAGCTAGCTATTTTTTTTAAATTCTGTTATAGAAAACGTGAACATGCACTTGACAAAATTTTTAAAGCGCATTTTTTCTTTTTAATGTGAGAAAGAATATCGTTGGTTGTAATAGTTAACGATAATAATCCAAGTAACTGTTTAACTTAAGTTTAAAACAAATAAATCAATCAATAAAAAAAGAAATAAAAACATATTAACGAGAGTTGTATATGCATCCAGAAAATAGGCAATTAATGAAAGAAGTAATGATTCATATAAAAAAATGCTGAATTAAAATTCCATAATTTTGTCAAGCACCATAATCACGTACACAGCAGCTAATTAATCACGTAGATATATTTGTTGATTTATGATAATGCTACGAGACTCGTAGTACGAGTCTCGTAGTCGACTGATTCACAGACATAATTTTACGGGCAGACCATATATGCGTTTAAAATTCTTTTAAAATGGAAATCAACCAATAAACACGAAATACCACGAGCGTCTTCAAAATCAAAAGAAAAACTATTTAATTATTTTTATCATTATTTTTCGGTTAAGGTATACGTACACACTTGGACATTATTTTTTGAATTTTTCACTCTAAAAATCCAATTTTTTAACAGTAGGTCACTGGTGTATGTTTAAAACCTTTTCAACATAAAAATCTGAAAAACAAAACTTAAATAACTAGTAATTAATTAAGATTTAATTAGCTAATTAGCACATTTTTCTAAACACGATATCTTAAAAGCAAATTGGTTTAGGAACACAATTTTTGTCAAAAAATGTTCCTAATATTACGTGTGGTCTGCCTGAATAAAGATTCTAAAGAAAGTAGATTTTTTTACTGATAGTTTTAAATACAGATGGACAAAAAAAAAATCAAGATTTTTCCCGAAGTCTTGATTTTTAAAACTCCATTAAAAATGTACTTTTCCAATTACAGCTCTGATTGAGGCAGACCACATCTGCTCAACTATGCAGAATCCAATGGTACTAAAATAATTGAGGTAGATGAATTCACTGTTGTGTAGTTATGTTTGGAAGAATGCAGCATACGGCAAAATGGCAATGCTTCAGAAATTGAGTTTAAAGATTTCGAAACACTTTGAAAGCAGTGGCAACACCAAAAGAAAAACCCTTGTAACTCGAGAAATATTTCAAATATTGACTACATGTTAGTATTGTTTGAAAGCTAACAGATTGGAGAACATTTTAAGAAAATTTAAAAAAAAAATGATATTTTGGACGAATTTTGAGATTTCAAGTGTGTACATATACCTTAATATCCGAACCGTAACAAATATAGTAATATACCGAAGTGCTTCTAATCTCTGTCTATATAAACTAAGTATTCCTTATGAAAAGCCAACATCAAAAAACCGCAATATTTTCTTAAATTTATCTGATCGAAAATAACATGCTAGCACTTAACTCTTTAATTTTATCTTCATCTTTCTCTGATAAGATTTTGAATTCCTGTCACCGGCAAATCTTAAATTTCCTGTTCTATCAGATCGAGAAAATGTATTCTTATTTTATGGATTTAAAGGTTAATCGGCATTTTTCTAGCGGCAAGGTCAATCATTCCGTCAATTTTACTTTGCAAGCTGTACATTTTGATTGAACGGAAACATTAAATGAATCGTTTATTTATTTATTTTAAAAACCAGACAACAGACAAATTCTTAATTTTGAGAAAACATTTAGAGCATCACATTAAATATTCAATCACGACTACAGCAACTTTTACTGAAAAGAAAAATATCTAAATATGTGTACATTTTAGTTTGAAATGTTATAACCTTAATAGAAAAATTTGAAAGTAAGAGTAAACATGCGTTTTTAAAATTTAGATCTTGTCTGTTGACAGGTTTTTGAAACAAACGATTCAAATAAAAATAAATCTAAATACTTTTTTTTCTACGAAGTACAGTTAAACGGATACTATTCAATATTCTCATTTCATTACTCAAATACTTAAAAACTAAAAAATTGAACTATTTACAGTTAAAAACTGCTTAATATGCGAGTTAAACCAATGAAATGAATCAAATTTTCATTTTCGATACTTAACTTTTAACCAGGAATTGCTTCTTTAAATAAATAAATTAAAAAAAATAAAAATAAAGCCTTGCTTTCTTTTTCTTTTTTCTCTCCAACTTCTCGGATTTCATGTATTACGAAAGTTAAAACATTTCGCGTTGAAAAAGTGGTTCATTGTAAACTACAAAATGTGTAACTGCAATTTATAGCTATTTGTGTCCTTGTATGACGACTTTTTGTTTTCAATTAATGCCTTTATGAGCCTTACAAAAGGTGAATATCCAACTTAAAACATTTAAATAACTTTCATTAAACAATGTGAGGCAAAAATTTAATGATTAAAATTAATCTGGACAGCACTGAACAGTCTCAAGCAAACACCCTTCTTGTCTTTCCGTAAGAACCCGAACACTTTTGTTACGTGAAAAGCAAACGTGAATGAAGCCCCTTACCGCTTAGACATATGTGCTTCAATGTAAGCACTTAATAAAAGAGTCACGATAAAGTTTGCTAATAGAAGAGTAACTGAAACTTACTCCACTATCTCGTGATTCCACTATCACGCAGTCTCATATTTAAAAAGGATAAACTACGATAACTTTTTGAGCGCGATAGAATACAGACTTCCTATGTAATACGATTTCATCTATAGGGAAAGGGATACGCTTCTTTTTTTTTTAATAAACTGAACTCTCGATTACATCGCAAATAATAAGCTGTTGCTTTTATAGTCTAATGCTGGCAGCAGAGGTTCCAGTTTAACCCTCTCGGCACCCTGGACCTCATATGAGGCTCCTACTTTTGAACAGAATTTTGGAAGAAGTAAACACTTAAAATGATTTTTTTTCACTTAGGAGCCTCATATGTGATCTACATGAATAGGTGGAGTCACTGACGGAAAAAAAAAAATCATTTTTAGATTTTACTTCTTCCAAAATTGAGTTCAAAAGTAGGAGCCTCATATGAGGTCCAGGGTGCCGAGAGGGTTAAAACTCTAAAATGAACAGTAATAAACTGCAAAACTAGCAATTTTACAGTTTCTTACTGTAGAGTTAGCAATTTTACAGTTTATTGCCGTAAAATTTAACTGTATTTTTCTGTAAAAACAACAGTATAATACTCGTAGCGGAGGTTACAGTTTAAAACTGGAAAATGCAAGGTAATAAACTGTAAACTTGGCAATTTTACAGTTTAGCGCTGTAAAAGCAGCGATTTTGCAGTTTATTACTGTAAAATTAGCAGTTTTTAGTTTATTACTATTAGCTGTGTTTTACTGTAAAAACAACATGCCTTTTTTACAGTGTATCTGTGTTAATTAATGTTACGTAACACACAGAAATGTGGAAAACATGGATAATCGAATATCTACGATAACTTATTAAGCCCGATACAAAGCGAACTTTCTACTGAATACGATTTCATCAATGGGGGAAGAGATTCGCTTTTTATCAACTGAACTCTTGATTATCAATCCACAGGGGCGCCCCGATGGGAGGTCATGGGAGGCCGACGTGACCTTCCAAAAATGTTCTTATTCAGAAAATTTCGTCGAATGATTCGGCAAATGTGGGACACTACTGAAATTTTTAAATGGCACAATGCGCCTTTTTTATAAGATGTATAATCTGTAAGAATATGTGCATACCCGCATTTTATCATTCGGCAAAATTTAGAGCTTCATTGAGCAACTTCAGAATTTCTGAACTTCTAAAATTTAAGTTAGGGGCGCTTCTGTCCAGCATGTTAATAAATGTTAAGATTTTACACGGAAAAATGATAAAAACGTGGATCATCGAATATTTACTCAGTATACCCAAAAAATCTTTTTGTAGTATTTCGGAGTCGTAAAGTGTACTATGGAACTGCTTACTAATTAGAAATGAGAAAAGGGTTCCCTCCAGTTCTCCCACCCCAAAATAGGCGAACACACGATCCCTAATATGAAAAATAGATTTGCTTATTACCACGTTACGGGCTGCTCCTAAAAAAGTAATTTCACTATATATTTCTTTAGGAATGTATCATACGATATTTTTTCACATCTTTATGCATCCGATGCTCCAGTTAATGCATGATATGAACTATTTATCCCTTTTTTTAGTCAAAATCGAATAGTAACTTTACTTACAAATTTGCAGTCCGTATAATTCGTAGAAAAATAATTAGAAATTAAGTGCAAAAATTTTTTTAAAAATACAAAATACAAAAAAAAAAAAAAAAAGACTGAAACAAAACGATCCATGTATTTCGTCACACAATTCATGAATCTCACTAAGTTAATACGTCAACGGAAAACTAATAAACAAGATAATCGCGACTAAGCACGCAAGAATTTAAAAAATAGTTGACGATCAAAAAAATAACAATGAAACAAAATAATCCGCGTATTTCGTCTAAAAGTTCATGAATCACGCAAGATAAATCCACACCCGAATAATCTCACATTTAGCACTAAAAATTTTTAAAAAATTAATAGACAAAGGAAGAAAAATTCAAAAGTGAAACTAAACGATCCATATATCTCCTCGTCACATAATTCATGAATCGCAGTGAGCTGAATACGTCATCACTGAAAATCTAAAAGGGAAAAAAAATCTCATAAAAGGGGCAATGAAAATTTCTCAACACTAGGCAACAAGACGCCAGTTATAAGGAATCAGCTTAGCTCAGATACTTAAACAGTTTACATAAAGCTTGAAAGCTTGTTTACATTCGCGTTTGATTTATATGATGAAAAGGGAAGCTTTCTCCTTGCCTCAAAGGAACTGAAAGGCTCAACTTGGATATAGAAATATGAATGTGTCTCCGAGTTTTGTTGATAAAAGTGGCAGCCGCAATTCATTTTGTACAGATTTGGTGGGTTACTACGCATTGATAAATTTTGATTAAAAAGAAGGAAATGATGTAGATTCGAGAATTGACATTCATGGGGCTCAGTCTGGAGATATCAAGTTAACTGATAACAGTTGCTTGATAAGAGATAGTCAAAATCTATGGTATAAACTAAACTGCATGTTTGTATGCTTCAGTGGTAGGTCATTCACACTCATGTAAGTAAATACACTTTTTGGCAGAAGTATATTTTAGGAACATATTTTTAAAAAAATCCTTACATTTTAATCAATCCTTCGAACGAATCATCTTTCTTCCATAAATCGTTGCATAGCGTTGCCAATTGGATACATGGACTATTTTTCCTTACGACCACGCATAAGGCAACTCAAGCATAAAAAGCAAGTATTAGGTATCTTTAAAGCAAATAAAACCATCTATCCTCAAAATTATTTTTTAAAAAATGTGTTCCAATGTTCTTATTACACTATAAGCATATTAAGAAGCATATTATATATTAAGAAGCATATATATGTCTTTCAAAGAACAAAAAATCATGCAGTGTAGGGTTAAGTGGTGATTCTGTGCAATGTGACTAGCAAAGAACAAATATACATCCGTGCGGTTGGGAATTTGTATAACGGAAAATATTGTTTAACTTGAGTGACTTTACTATAGCTTGAAAAGCGGCAATAAAATAGGAAAGAAATTCTTCTACGATAGTTGAAATGTTTAAGTTAAGCTCAGCTCGTTCTTGGGAAAACCACAGAATTAATAAAGGTAAAAAAGAGCAACAAATGAAAGATGTCTCAAATTAAATGCAAGTGAGCAAAAACTCGTTGCACAAGAAAACATTTTGCTCACGAATTTTCACAACACAATACTTGAAGAAAGACACTTATTCAAAAGGAGCAACTAAAAATTTTACTTTCCTGGAAAAAAAAGTTTCAGATACACTTTTACCTAGACTTTTTAAACTTATCTCAGTAAATCCAATGACGTTGATTAGCATCCAACGTCTCTTCCACCACAGAAAAAATAAATAAATAAAATGCCTTCTACGAGCTCTTTCATTTTTCTTTTCACGCAGTTCCGACCAATCTCTTTTGACGGTCTTCCAGCAAATTCAACAACATTCTTCTCCTGCACGTAATGGCTACAATGTGGAAAAATATGTCATTCAGAGGAAAATTCCAACCTCCTTGAATACAATCCTTTACTATACTGATGACTTGGCTTCGGGGCTTTCAGCAGAAAGTCATAAGGGTCATGAAAAGTCACTTCCTCGTAATTGCCCTCCCAAATAGTGACATTTCGACTACTTAAAAAGATTGTGAGATGCTCCCCAACAACAAGGAAGAAGGAAAAGTAATTAAAGATCGTAAACCCATAACATATCGTAGAATTTTCAGAGCTAGATGATCAACAGAAGAACTAAAGAATAGAGTTAACAAAAAGAAAAAAAAAACATATTTTGAATATATATGACTTTCATATATTGATGGATTATGTATTGTTTAGCTCATAGATTAAACTCGCACCAAAGCTAAACAAAAATGAGCTACTGTGAGCTTAGAGGGACTTGCACGAGCTCTACTAAAATGTACACTAATGTTACCCTTTCCATTACTTTTTTTTTTTATTTTATATATTTTCATTTTATTCTTTTTTGGTTTTGCTTCCTATGGAAGTTTAAAAAACACTTGTCTTGAGTGAATGTCTATGATCGTATTTCAACTAATGATATTGTTTCCCTGGTTGGTTGACAGGTTGTGTTTATAGAAATGGAAAGTTATTTTCACGCAGGACCAAAGGTCCTATATATGCTACGCTGGAAATGTCTACACAGTTTTCTGAGTGCAAATCTTCTTGAAGACAGTCTCTAATTTGCTGCAAGATCGCCAGAAGCGCAGGACATAAGAATAGGTGATCAGGGGTCGGTTCTGTGTCACGGCGGTTTTTACATTGCACGTACGTTCTTCCAGCTTTGGATTTTCATCCCTTTCAGCTGACATTGTTTCCCAGTTTTATATCTATATATTCAAAACTACAACAAATATATGATATTTTATGTTCAGCTCATTCCACGATTAAATGATAAAGATCTACAGGATCGGCCATATCCGATTTCGAGGAAATTTTTGAGCGCTATTGATGCTTCATTCTAACTAACCTCGATCAAGTATTAGCTTCTACAGAGACAAGTTGAGTTACAGACGCTTGGGTGCCCTCTTGTCGTGAACTACGATTGGTCAAAATAACTGGACATTTTTTGCAAACATCAGAACTTCCAAGCTTTAAAAAAGTGAGCTAAGCTTATGGTATTTTGAAAGTTTAAAAAAAATGAAAATTAGGAGTTAAAATTGCACTTTTAAGGTAGACTCTAATTTAGCAAACTACGCGTACTGCAATTTGAAAAGCCTCTTCAAAATTTAGCAAGAAGAATAATTTAAAACGGCATATTAATATGCTCAATAGAAATGATGAAAAACCTTTTAAAAGTCCATTTTAGGCGGAACACCTGCTCTTGCAGGAAGAACAGAAGCATTATACTGATATACGACACTGCACCTGCACTAGCAGAAAGGTCGATTGAAGTCAGTCATTGAAGCATTTTACATTTTCAGTGAAACTAGATTTTTTTTTTCGTTACTTTACTCATTCACCACAATAACAGTTCTTTAACTTAATTATTTTTCTCTAAAAGTGTGTGATTTAATTAATTTCTAGAATAAATTATTCTGCAAATAAGGTTCTGAATTAAAAAATCCAGGAAAGATAACGATAATTAGCTTATTTATATAGCAATGTTCAAGACCATCCTGAACTTATAGAAAAGTCGTTCGGAGCGAGTCATTCAAGTTAACGGACTAAAGATTTTTTTTTTCTAACGGTTCACCAAAATAACACTTCTTTAACAAATCTTTTATTTTTTTCCTTCAAAAAATTAGATTCAATAATTTTTAGAATAAATTATTCTGCATGTGAAGCTCAGAATTCAAAATAATAATAATAATAATAAAACTAGAAAGATTAAAAAAAAAAAAATCTGATTATAAGCCCGGGATCCTCTTATACAGAAAGGTCGTTTGAAGTCAGCTATTGAAGCATTTTACGTTATCATCGAAACTACAGTATTTTTCTCCTTAATGGTTAGCCAAAACATTAATTATTTTTCTTTAAAAATTTCATTTGCTTTAAGTCAGTTATTCAAGCAATGTGCGTTTCAAAAAAACGAAAATTTTTTTTTTTTTTTTCCATCTGTCAAAATATGACTTCTCTTACTAAATTATTTTGCTCCAAAAATTTGATTTAAATTTTTTAGCATAAAATATTCAGCATATGAGGCTCAGAATTGAAAAACCAGGAAAGATACTGAAAAATAGGCTTGTTATAACGTGGTTTTAAGAGCCTCGGGCTTTATTTAAATGTAATCGAAACAATGGTCAGTGATTGTCATGGCAAAGGTGAATGTTACGCCTTTTTATGTTAGGGTTGCAACTAATTAGAGAAATTATGACACCGACAATAGGTTAACAATTTCTATTTAGTAGTCTCAAAAAAAAAAAATAAAAGGACTCCAATCCTGTAAAAAATAGATTGTTCTCTCATGATCATTCCATTGTGTTTTTAGATTTATGTTAATATTTATCGTACGAACAATCCGCGAAATAAATAATAAAACTTTATATCCAGACAAAAACACACAAATTAGGTCTTAAAATTCGGTAATTAACCTACTAACCCGTCATAATTAGAAATGGATCCCAAATATGTATTACATTGTATAGGGAACTAGGAATCAATAGCATCAAATCTGGATAATTCTCAATACACAGGACACTTTGATCATGTTTATAATCCTTATTCGCAATACAACTGAACATTTATCGTAAATTTTAGCAGCTACGATATATAGTACCGGAAACTATCCAGACATTTCCATTGCAAGGTGAAACTGTTTTCAAATACTGAACTTTAAAGCCATCGAACCGTAGTTTTCCTATTTCCAATCCACAATGGTCCAAAGAACAGATATAAAGGAAATAAAACAAATTTCTGTTTTTATTTGAACTTATTTAAGTTAAGTGTGAACAATATTTTCAAAACTTCTCAGAGCGTTACTTCAGAGCGTAACACGGGGAGTTTCAAGAGTAGTACTGGGTGGCTAAATACGCAGCTTTCGCAGGTGTCTTTTTTTTAGTATTGAAGTTCAGTTTTTTCTCCACTCACAGTTAGATATAATAATAGCAATGATGATAATAATAATTATCATAATTATAATAATAAAAATAACAATGATGATAATAATGATAATAACAATAGAAATGATAATTATAATAATAATGAAATTACAATTTTAATTCTAATAACAATTATAATAATTTTTTCAATAAGCGTAATAATTTTGTTAATATTTTTAATAATTTAATAATATTTTCAAAAATAACGAGCAGCATTAGAAGCAGTCAGAAATAATAATAACAATGATGATGATGATAATAATAATAATTATAATAATAAAAATAACAATGGTAATGATGATAGTAACAATAAAAATAATAATGTAATTATAATTTTAATTCCAATAATAACAATTATAATAAATATATTAATAAGAATAATAATTTTGTTAATAATAATAATTTTAATAATAATAATATTTTCAAAAATTACGAGCAGCTTTTAAATGTTTCTAATTTTGTAAAATTTTTGCTTCGATTCAAAAACATTCGACAAGGAACATTTTAAATTATCTCGAACATTAATTTAAATTATCTCGAACATTAATTTAAATTACTCGATGTTTATTTTACAGTGATAAAACGAGCTTTTTGCTAAGTTGAGCATTAAAATGGGGTTGAAAGTATTAAATTTTCGAAAAATGAAGAGATAATTATTTTTAATTCCTCAATTAATTTCTTGTTTTTCACTACATATTATATCTATATGTGTACGTGGGTATGCGTGCGGATGTATATAAACATTTCATTTTGCTTTATTACCTCACAGAAAATATTTTTAATTCAAATTTTAATTTTTTGAATTAAATTTTTATTTTAACACCTAACTCAACGACACGCATCAGAAGCTCAATAGCCATAGCCAGCGCAGGTTACACTGAGTCGAAACAGTGTACTAATAGTAACTTGAACATAGGTTTTTTTTCTGAAATCGTACAACGTACACAATACATTGAAAAATAATAGAATAAGTAAATTTGTTCTATAAAAGAGCAATTTTCAAATTTATTCGAATTTTTGGAGTCCCTAACACTCAAGGAGTCCAAATTAGCTGAACTGCATAATGTCATTTAAGTTGCTAACATTAATTTAACTAGCACTATTGCATGCATTATATGGGTTTATATTTAACCCCCAAATAATAATAGAAATTATTCCCCCCCACCCCTCTTTTCTAAAGAGTTTTATCGAGAGATGCAAATAATAAATATAAAATTTGTGAAGTGCGATCATTTTTCAAGCTAATTAAACAGGATGGTTCTTTGAAGTGCCTTCGGTACGAGTGAATAACAAGTGGGAGAAAGACTGATTTGTTAAAATAAAATTTAAAGAAAAAACATGTACAAATGTGTTTGAAGTTATGTTTATTCCATTAATGACGAAGGATTGGTGATTCTCTATCAGTGTGTCACGGTCATAAAATGGAAGATTTTATGATAAGTACAATCCCCAAAGCAGAATACTGCTAAATTTGGAACGTACGTCGCAGAACAGATACTTGCACTGCAGAACAATTCTGCTCAAATGTGAGGAAAAATTTCCTGTAGAAAAGGCAGATTTTTCTCTGCAATAAGTTTTTATGACTAAAGATTCTTATGCAGATTTCTCCAAATTTTCTTTCAAATTACGCGCTAAAATCAAAAGATCGATTTTTTGCGACATTTGCAGAAGTTTCGATTCAATTCGAACTGCACAAAATCTGCAAAATTTGCTTTAAAATTGCATGTTTAGTGTAAGATATTTGCCGAAAACAAATAGATTTCTGCAGAAAATTATCTTTGGCTACACTTGTTTTATGCCCCTTAATCGCCCTCCTCAACGACTGATCCGTAAATGATTAGCTATATGAGGTAAAAATTTTACATTCAACATCTTTGTGTAGCCATCACTTGGTTGTACTATTGGCCATGTGCTGTTATTCCGAGTGAAAACATGATTTCTAATGTGGTATCAAAGTACTCAGAGTTCCTGGATGTTTGAAGGAACAGAGCAGCTCTTTTAGCTGCGAAGAATAGAGGCATAGTACAGGTTTTTCCATTTTCTGTCAACAATATGAGCCTGAAATCTTAATTTCATGCTTTCCTTTGCAGTTAAAACTGTGTACAGGACAAATAAACAAATATTCCTGTCATGGTCCTGTATGTTAATTTTGATTTTGGGATCACTTTTTAAAAAGGTCACGTTTCTATGCTTGAAGTACTTGCAGAACAATTTTGGTCGAATGATTTTACGTTGCAGAACATCACAAAGTATTCTGCTTTGGGTGGTACAATGCATCTTTAGTAATAAATCCTTAGCCAAAAGCAAAGAATGTTTTATTTAGGAATGTAATTAATTACTCAGCCTAAAGTTTCAGATAGCAAGAATAAAATAATTTTAAAAATAAATCTCCTAATCTTCCGAAATATTTGGTCTATAATAGTAAAAATAATGCAATTTTGAAATAAACTGGTTTTGAACCACCGGTCGTTCTGCCTATTGAACTTAAGTTCCAATAAGTAATCAAGACTGACTCCTAACAAATGTTGCCCAAACAAATATCCGCCAACCGTGACATAGACCCTATAAAAAGGTGCCTATCTTCAGATAGGTTTTTCCTACGGCAATACTGCTGAGTGAGAAAGGGTTATTGATAAGGACTATTCGACATGAGTAGACCAAGGGTGGATCAAGAAATTTGTTAAGGGAGGGGCGATTGATTTTACTACTTAATTTTTACAATGTATATTAGTTAGCAAATATTGATCAAAAAGGTTTCGGACAATTCTGAAACATTTCTGGGGGAGAGCTCCAAAACTCATTGAATCAATATCATTAAAGCTCCATCAACCCCATAAAAATTATGCTTTTGAACTTCAAAAGCAAAAAATTACCGGTAGAAAGTCCTTCAAGGGAAGGGTGACCACTCAACATCGCCCCTCCCTTGTATCCGTCTATGAGGTAGACATATGCAAAACATAGTAGTTGTTCTGCATTGAAGAACGTTGAAAATGCAGACAGGAAGATATAGACGACTACTAACATTTTTTTTTTATTTTCTATTTCAGCTCTCTTCCTTACAAGAGAGCAAAACACAATGCATTAATAACGAAAATAAGTTCTAAACAATAGCTTTTCAGCTTTTATATGGATTTGAAGCGACGACGAACACAAAACTTGGCAAAATTCAAGACAGATGCATAAAATTCATAGAACAAACCAAGCAAAGGCTAGCATAAAAATAACGAAAGTCGGCAAACTCGCAATTCCGTAACTCACCCAAGTGTTCCCCACGACGAACAAGTGAGTGACCTTGAGCGCCCCCCTGGCTGCCTTCCAGCACCAGGCTTACGGTCTCGGGGTCCTTTTGTTTCTGCCTGGCAGGTGGTCGAGCACCGAGGGCCTGGAAGAAGCTCAATTGGGATCGGAAGCACGCGCGAGTTTAGAAAGGGAAAATGCATTCGGAGTTCAATTAATTGTATAATTAGTAACTGCGTTTTTATTCGCTACGTTGTCGATGAATGCATTACAAGATCCGATTGTTTTTAACTTTGTACCTGCATACTAGACGATTCCAGGAAACTCGAGCGATTTTTGAAAGAGAAAATTCCAGCCGAGTTAAATTAATTGTATAATTAGTTACTGCGTTTTTTCATTCGCTACATCGTCGATGAATGCATTTCAAAATCCGATTGCTTTGGACTTAGTATTCGCTCAATAAGCACGATTATCGGAAGCTCGCGCGATTTGAGAAAGGAAAAAATCATTCGGAGATTAATTAAATTTTTAATTAAAAACTGCGTTTTCATTCTCTACATAGCCAATGAATTCGTTACAAAATTAGATTGTTTTGCACTTCGTATTCACAAACACTAGCAACTATTTACAAACAACTTTTAACACTAGACGTGATTTTCTTTAAGAAATCAAGGGCGAGGGTCAATCCGGTACCCCTAATTTGGACAACTCGAAATCAAGTTGTTTAAACATTTAGAATTTTATAAATCTGTTTCCATGTTTCATGACTTTGCCATTAATTCTAAGCTTAAGCATTTGATTTGCATTAAAAGTTTTGTTCTTTAATAATATTAAGTGAGCTAATTAATGACTTCTAAAATAATTAGAAGTTCTTTTATTTGGTAAATAATAAAAATACAATATAGGCAAGTAACTTCTAATCATTTTGTTTTCATGTTGAAATGCAATAGCTTTGCCGTTAATTAATGGAACTAGCACTAATATTTGCTTACGTTGATCAAAAGATAATTTTTAACTGGAATGTGTCGTTACAGTGTTTATGCTCATGGACTGTGAAATAATAATATGGAAGATGCCAGGCCACCTAGAAGGTGAAGCAAAAGGATAAAGCTTCAGTAAACTTAGAAAAATAAATAATATAAATCCTTTACTTTTAATTTAAATCTTTTTTTTTTTTCAGTAGGGGACTCAGCTACTGCTTGTACCTGGGTACCCATCTGTTGAAATCGGTCCATGATCTTAGCTGAGAGTGGTGTGGTGTTAAAGATTAAACTCTGCCCTATAAAAATATTAATAAATAAATAAAGCAAAAGGAAAAGGTTTGCTTCCTTTTCGATTACCTCGTCGATTTAAGTTTCATTTAACACTTTTGTTAAATTTCTTAGTTGCCATTTCATAATATAAAACATTGTATTAATTGTTTTAAAACTATTTTTTTCAGATGCAGAAAAACATACTGCATAGTATATATGTTTAATAACTTTTTTAAATCTCTTAAAATAAATCGACAACTATCCGCAATCATCTGCTATGGAAATAAATTATTTGACACAGTTGGTGACACGATTTATTTGCCTACTTTGACAATCTGACCAAGGTTAACTTAAAGTAAAGTAATAAATGAAGGGACATTCCACGGTAACTTGCGTTACATTTCGACCAACTCTTATGCATTCAGCACCTCAGTACAGACCCCCAAAGTAGAATACTTTGTGATGTTCTACAACGTAAAATTCGACCAAAATTGTTCTGCAAGTACTTCAAGCACTGTAAGCATAGAAACGTAACCTTTTTTTAAAAAGTGATCCCAAAATCAAATCTGTGTCATACAGATCCATGAAAGGAATATTTGTTTATTTGTTCAGTACACAGTCTTAACTGCAAAGAAAAACATGAAATTAAGATTTCAGGCTGATATTCTTGACAGAAAATGAAAAACATTGTACTATGCCTCCATTCTAGGCAGCTAAAAGAGCTACCTCTGTCCCTCCAAACATCCAACAATTCCAATAGTATAACCAAGTGATGGCTACACAAAGATGTTGAAGGTACAATTTTAGCCTTATATAGCTAATCATTTACGGATCAGTCTTTGGGGAGGGTGATTAAGGGTCATAACACAAGTGTAGCCAAAGAGAATTTTCTGCAGAAATCTATAGGTTTTCTGCAAATATCTTTTACTAAACATGTAATTTTGAAGCAAATTTTGCAGATTTTGTGCCGTTCAAATTAAATTGAAAGTTCCTGCAAATGTCGCAAAAAATTCGACCTTTTGATTTTCTGCCTAGTGAGCGTAATTTGAAAGAAAATTTGAGGAAATCTGCCGAAATTGTGCGAAATTTCTGCAAAATTATGTCTTTAGATGTAAAAACTTCTTGTAGAAAATCTGCCTTTTCAGCAAAAAATTTTTCCTCACATTTGAACGGAATTGTTCTGCAGTTCAAGTATCTGTTATGCGACGTACGTTCCAAATTTAGCAGCATTCTGCTTTGGGGGTACAGACGAATATTGTTATACAAACCTTGTACAAAAGCATTCAATGAAAATAACGGTCAAAAGCAAAATTAAAATGCAAAAATATTAGATGCACTTTAATTTTACAAAATTTAGTAGTTAAAAATAAGGCAGTAACTTACGTTACACAAAAAAGGAATGACCTAATATGAAAATTGGTTCTGAGGCAAATTTCTGCTCTATTACAGCTGTTTTTTTTTTGTTTAAAGTATAATTTATCAATTTCTTATAATAATTAGGAATTTATTATCGTAAATTTAAAATTTTATTTCAAAAATTGAAATTTATGGGAATTTTTAACTGGGTAACTTACGTTACAAAATTTTCTTACAAGCACGTCTTTATTACAAAAATTAATGAATGAAAATTCCAGCTCAGTTTAGGTCAAAATACTGAAAACTAACAATCATGAGTCAAATTTACAGAAATTTAATACCAAACTCAATGATAAATCAAAAATATTATAAAACATAAGACTTTTAAATGCATGAAATTTCCTGCTTCTAAATAAAACTATGGTTTAATCACAGTAAGTTTTCTAGAAAAGGTATTGCGTGAAAATCAGAAACTCATAAATCTTCAATTGAAAATGAAATAAATAGATCATTAAAAACATACATCAGCATAATTCACACACCATCCACGGAAAAGCTGTTGTTTCCCTGAGACATGTGATCATTGTTCACTTTAACTTTTATATATGTGTAAGTGTATGCGCAAATGCTTTCACTTCGCAACCAAAAGTTATCAGACGCTTTTTTTTTTTTTTTTTTTTTGTCGTGTGCCAGCCAGGCTGGCAATAGGAGTGCGCTGCTTCACTTCTCCAAATGTGCCGTTATTTGGTGTGAAGTTCGACTTCCACAGTACACGCATGCCATAGGGACCCGTTTATAGGGTAGGCAACCTTTCACAGCACAACATTCACACAAAGAAAGGACATGGACAGGAGAGAGAAAGCACATTCATGCCCAAGCCGGGACTCGAACCCGGGGCCACACCATCCATGGCAGACTACTCTGACCACTAGACAAGGTGGCCGGCGGTGTATTGTAATCTTATTAACAAATAGAGACATTTTAAGAAATATGATTAATTTAAATTAAGTAAATACAGTGCAATTAAAGAATTATTGAACAAATTACTCTTACAAATCACCTAGGTTTTATTCACAATTTACTTTATTTCTAAACACAAGCATTTAAGTTCTACTAAGGTAACTTACGTTATCTGCATATGTGGGTAACTTACGTTACACGTTTTGATTGTAGCACAAAAAATTAAATAAACAATATTCAAAAGAAAAGTACTGTTATTTGCTTAGTACACACTTATAAGATAGAAAATATAACATAGTTAACATTGTATTGCCCTTTCTTTATTTGCTTTAAAAACTTTAACATGTTTTTGGTAACTTACGTTACATAGAACAGAGCCTTTTGGAAATTGACATAAATCACTTAATTAAATTGAAAACACTTGTTTCATCAATTCACAATATTAATTTAAAGTGTAATAAACTATAATCTTCCATTTATCGAATGGAAAAAATTGAAACTTATCAATGTTGAAAGTTTGACCATTTGCTTCACTAAAAATAAAATACTCTAATACCAACTTCAAAGTATTGCCGAAACTAAAAAACTAAATTCCTAACAAAAAATTGTTATAAATAAGAAACTTCTAACATTTCTAAACCAAAAAATATGCAGAACAGTCACATTGCTCGAGTTTAATTTTTTCAACGCTTTTCCACACTTGCATGGAATTGCCCAGTAGAGTATTCCGCAAATGAAAATTATCTTCTCTCTTCCCTCTCTTTGTCGCTAAAAGTTATACTTGACAGAAATAAAACAAAAATAATGTGGCAAATTCATGGATAAATAAAAACTTTACATGGCAAAAAAATATTAAAACAATTAAGTAGTTCATTTAATAATAGGTAACATCTATTTTAATAAATTCCTTTTTAGATTTAAATTCGTCATATTTCATTATATAAAACTTCATAAATGTTAGTATTAAACAGTAGGTGTGCATTTCATCCACCAAAACAGGTTGAGGGGGGCTGCTCAGCGAATATATTAAATCAGTGATTTCCAAACTGTGTACCATGGCTCTGCAGTGAGATACGAAATTTTGCAGTGACTCTACAAAGAAACACTTATTAATTATGAAACTGTTGTCACATTTCGCTGCGTCCCTGCAGTATAAATATTGTAGGTACAAGAGGGGGTTTGATTCATTTTGTCTGTTAGTCATGATCAGTCATATTTTTATTTAGGTAAGGGCACCGAGGAACACTTTAATTCCAAAAAGGCTCCTTGATGGAAAAAAGCTGGGAACCACCGGAATAAATCATTTTATTTAAAAAACCTGGTAAAATAAACCAACGTTCTAGTCGCCTAACATAAATAATTATTTGATACACTTGGTCACACGATTTATTTCGACAGTTTTATTAAGGGTGGAAAAAAATTTTAACCACTCCTTTCTAAACGCCTGAGTACGGGCTTGAATGAAATTCCCTCTGCCAGGAATAAGACATTATTCATTTTTAACGCATCTAAGAAACGGGGAGAAGATTTTCTATAACTACCAGGGTCAATTGAGGCATTGTCATCTCTATGAAAAAAACAATTATATTTGAACTTATTTGTAGAGGAATTAAAAATACAGTTTCTTGATTCTGGATGATTTACTCTTCTAAAAGTTAAAACTATAGAATTTAATTAAAAAATATATGCATATATTACCCCTGATATTTTTATGGTGGGAACGAAATAAACGGTTTTAATGTTAATTTGTATGGCAGTCCTATAGCAGTTGATTTCATACTTAAAAAGAATATTCTTGCGTTTTTCCAAACAACGTAAATTTAGCTACATCGTACTATCTAATGCATCGAAAAAGGTTGAAAATCGAAAAAAAATAGAGAAATAAAGCTAAATAAACAATTTATTTTTTATTATAATTGAAACGTTTAGTATAAAAACCAGCTCAATCCATTTTTAGAAAAAATTCAGGAGAGAAAAGAAAACATGTCACGTTCTTTTTTCTTTGGAAAAAAAAATCGGTGTACTATTTCGTTTTCGTTTTTAAATTAGTAATATTGTTTAATTACTTACACAAGACAATCTGGATTGAGCTGGTTTTAAAGGAAAGATTTATTCTTCAATTTTCCAGTCGAATTTCATCGAAATTCGTATTTTTTTACAATTGAAAGAAACGATTTTTTAAGTTTGTAAGCTACCAGCGGGCCGGATGAAATCTTTTCGCGGACCGCAGGCTGAAAACCCCTAGAGTAGCTGAAGTCAACATGAAAATGCACAATTACAGCCGAAAATGCCCAATAACATACAAACTTCGTTTTTATTTGCAGAAACAGGAATCGACCGAATAATAATAATATCAAAAAACATAATGAAAAAGAACTGTTGCATCACGTTCAAGAGCACTATAGATACGGATTTGACTCTTTTGTGATGTCATGCGTTAGAAAATGGGCATAAAACCCCATGTCTGAAGAAAAAGCGAGATCCTGGTACTGTGGACAATAGATTCCCCCTAGCCACCTGCCATTTCCTCAATCCGGCTTACTCAACTATGGTGAGCAAAATGAACCTAAAATGTCGAGCAAGTAGCAACGACGAAAATTTCTCCACGCAAATCAATTTTTGTTGGTATCTTTTGAACCATTAGACGTCAGGGAATTTATAAGGAAGCGCCGCTATCTCTATTCCAGCTAAAGCAGTTGATTCCGAGAGAATTATCTCATTCTTTTCCACTTCGACGTTCTTTCCTATTTCCTTAAACCTACAAAAGTAGTTTACGAACTGTTTTAGAAAATAACTGGTAAAAATTTATTCAGAGATAAAACTAAAATTTTCTTGTTTTATTATATGAAATGTTCCTTTTAACGTTCAAAATGATGCATAAAATATAAAAAAAACTAGCAATTCATCAGGGACGTCATTTCAAGTTTTTCCAGGGGGGGGGGGGGGGCAAAGGGTAAAAACACAATACAATTTCACCAAAAAACAACAAAAACCAAGCCCACTTATATGTAAATACATTGATTTCTAAAAGCCGGGGGGGGGGGGGGCAATTGACCCCTCCCCCCCCCCAAATGACGGTCCATGTAGTTAAATGAAAAATGACCAAATAAGCTTTGTGCTAAAACATAATTGAAGTTAAAAACCAACGTAAATAAAGCACAAATTAGGTAGAAGCAGTTAAGTACAGCTTCTACCTAATTTGTGTTTTATTTACGTTGGTTATTAACTTCAATTAAATTTTTATCGTTGTTTATCGTAGTAATTCATATTGTGATTTTGATCTGGTTTACACAATTGAAAATTTACAATATTTAACGAACAAGAAATAGGTTGTGTTTCAATACGTTTTTAAAATGATAGCTCGTGTGAACGAGACTTAATGTGTGAACCGCATTAAGCAAATTGGATTCTCGGATTTTGCAACAAAATTTCCCGATATTTTCAGGTTTTCCAGATGATTTTCTCCAATTTTTGCAGACATAAATTAAGCATTAGTTTTTGTCGCCATATGCTCGATAAAGTACATAAAAATATAAAGTGCTTTGTAATTTTCAAATGCTTTAGAGTAATTTAAATATTAGCATTAATAAGAAAACAGATTTTGAGAAGGAAAAAAAACTGACATCTTTATAGGTGAATTTTATTTTTGAAAATCTAAAATCTTCCCATGTGCTTCATACTTTTCAAACTTACAAAAAAAAAAAAAAAACACACACACACACACACACACACATACACTTAAGACGCTTAGAATCATTAGAAACGTAACATAATCTCGCTGCAAGTCAGATTGAAAAATCGCCGTTTCACAAATGCATCATTATTTTTAAAACTGACATAAGCCTACAAAAGGAGTTTAAGAAAAAAAAAAATGAGAAAAAAAATAGAGAAAACAAAATAATTTAACATTTATGTGCCAAAAAAAAAAAAAAAACACATAAAAAGTTTACTTTACGCCAAATTTAAAAACAGACCATCTGCACTCTCTTTCTCCCCACCCCCCTCTTTTTTTTTTTTTTGTTTTTGCAGAAACACAAAATAAAAATACTGAATAAATTTGGATATCAATACAGTTCGGCTCAGCATTTTGCTAAAAAAGTCGCACTAAATCGAATAGGAAAAGAAGGTGGAGGGAGGGGTTGCCCTTCTGCCGTTTCTCTCACCCTTTAAACAAAATAACAAGTGGTAAAAGTAACCCCTGAAGAACTAATATCGTAATCGTGAACGTTAGCGCTAAAGCAGAAAATGCCATATTTTTCAAGAAGATTCAATGATTATTCAGTAACTTTTTCTCTGCTAGGAAAAAATTCCTTGACAATTCTGGGATTTCCGACAGAGTAGCTACCCAAATGAAAGAAGAGTCATAAACTGAAACCGTTTAACTAACTTTAAAAATTAGGTCTATAAGCTAAACTTATCACTGATGGGTAAAAATCATTAATTGACATTCTACGGATTTGCTACAACGATACATACGTACAAGTATGAAGAGTCTTTTCAACATGATGAGCTCACACTTTAGCATTGCTCTTTGCAACCCATATTCCGTATTTTTTCGCAAAGCTGTGCAATTTGTTTTATTATCTTTCACACAAACACGGTTCCAATGGATAAAATTATGATGTATATTTCAATCTGAAGGAAATTGAATACTTTCACTTATTATTAAACTATGTGCAGGGCCCCCGAGAGCAAAGGCGAGCTAGCCTCTTGTCACTTTGCTTGCTGGGCCTCCTATCCCCTGTATAACACGCGAAACTTTTCTTACTTCCATTCCGAGCAGGGCCCCTACCCTAGTTCCGATTAGGCTGATATGACTTCTTGTCGCAACTGACTACATGAAAAAACCCATTTAATTAAAACTACATGCATACATATATACTGCCGTGCTAAGCACATAAGTCGTATCAGTGCTTTTGAGTTATCGCCACCAGGTGGCTCTTTGTTACGTATTTTACCTTTTTACAATGTGTTATGGTCATTTTAGAACGTGAAATATTTTTTAAAAAATTCTGAAAAAGCATCATCTGAATCAAATAATTAGAGGCGCAAAACTTTAAAGAGTAATATCTCAGTTTGTAGCTCGACTGCAGATACCACATTTGCGCTTAGCACGGCAGTATACATCACTAATTATGCACTATTTACTAATCCACTGAAGAGCATCATTTGTAAATCAATATCACGTATACACCAACATTTCATTATTCATATTGTACTTGCAGAGTGAAAAATCCGATAATCGAACTAGAGCAACATGCTTGAAACAAAACGAAAAATGCAACTCCATTCCATGTTTTATATCATTAGCAAATATGAATGTCAGTTCTCAGAAGCGTTATTTTGATTCCAAGAGTTATTATATTTTCCACATTGCTTTTCCTTTTAAAACTAAGTGAAGAAAACTATAATAAAAAGCCGAAAGCGATTCGCGCCTTTCCTTGTGAGAGCACGATGCGCTACTTAGCTCGTGACATAAGCACGCTAGTTTTTGAAAAATGCGCTAAGCGAGGGTATCAATGATAAAATCGGTGATTCGTGTAAACAAACAAGGGAATGACAAAATCATAGCGTAGCAAATGTTTTTAAACAATTAAAGAGTCTTTCCCGCATGTTGTTTAACGACGCGCAATATGTACTATTTTGCTTACAGTCGGTTTAATTGTTTGCGGCTTTTTTAATCAACGCAATTAAAGAAAATGAAATACAAACGCACATTTGCGTCTCAAAAATGACATACACGGCTTTTGCTAGTATATATCGGGAAACATTATTTAAAAACAATTGGTAAACAAACATTTTATTTTTACTGAAGTTTTCGACGCGCCTAATAGAAAACAGTAGAAAATATGTTTTTAACTTCGATTTTCCTGTTCTAATTAATAAAATGTGGCGTAAAAACTAAATTTCATTTTGAGGAAAGCTTTACCAATGATATGCTACCGTGATTAGAACAAGAATGACAAACAGTCATCCTAAAATAATTGCGCATTAAGTTTTGTAAAAACATCTACAAAAAAGTAGGTCTCCATAGATTTTAAAACCAAAAGAAGGATTTGCATTTAAGCGTAGTAGGCACTTGTTATTATTTCTCTTATGAAGAAATACTTGTACTTTTTTTAAGTAATTTTAATGATTTACACCACTGTCTATCTGCATTGAGGATTTGTTTACTGAAAGTCAAACACGTGCAATGAGTAGCTCACCCTTGCAATAAACTCAATCAGTGGCATAGATACTAACTTATACCACTGTCTTTGTCTGAACAGTAGTTTCGGTTATCAGTTGCACTCCAAGTGCCCCCCACCTCCGGCCATTAGTATACTTAGTAGAAGAACTAAAACGGAACCTAAGTTCACGCTTAACTCAATTCAGGCTCAGCTCGAAAAAATTGACTTACGCCTCAATCATTCTAACCTGTCCAATGATACAGTGTTCAATAACAAAACATTTAATAAAGCGGACATTTTCTAGATATAGAAAACGTTTAACTGAACGATTAATTTAATACCTACAGCTTTGGAAACAAGAAATGCTATTTAAATAAGTGCAAATTAATGATCGCGAATCCAGAACTGCAAGTTTTTATCATCAAAGAAAATTACGCATGACATCTGTAATTTAATTTATCTAAAATTGAATTCCGTAAAGCTGATTACCGGAATTCAAAGCGAAAGCTACTGAGAAGAAAATAAATTCCATCACACATTTCGCCGATCAAATTAATCCAACATCAACGTTCAATCTGACAGACAAGCTAATTGAAAAAGGTCCAGACCATTTCACAGAGGTGTCCGTAAATCATTCACGTGTAAGGAGAATGGGTGTATTGAATGGTTAAGTAGCGTGATAAAAGATCGTGTTTATCAGATGCGACTAACGAATGGCACCTCTCCTCATGATCACGTTTCCAAACTAATACACTTTGGGATGGGGTGTAAGAGGCCAAGCCCGGAAATATAAGGAACATTATCCAAGGTAAAAAGCATAATTATAAAGCTGTGCTGTTAAATTGTTGTTTAAAAAAACTGGATGCTGATCGGCTATGTGCTTCATGATGCTAAATTCGCGAACTAAAGAAAACGTAAAATTGTAGCTTACAGCGATATCAGATATTTTCGATAGGTGGCAGTTAGCTTTAGCAGCGATAAATTTAAGATTTAAATTCTTATTTCTGTGGTCTGCGCGGCTGTGCCGTTAAATTGCTTGTTTAAAAAAACTGGATGCTAATCGGCTATGTGCTTCATGATGCTAAATTCGCGAACTAAAGAAAACGTAAAGTTGTAGCTTACAGCGATATTAGATATTTTCGATAGGTGGCAGTTAGCTTTAGCAGCGATAAATTTAAGATTTAAATTCTTATTTCTGTGTTCTGCGCGGAATTGTCTTATATTTAACACAACCCACAATAGTCGTATCAGGGTTGGCAAAGGTGGACCCAGCCCAGAAAAACCCGCCCGGGATTTTCTGGGCGGGTCCACCAACAAAAACCCTCCCGGGTTTTTGTCAAAAGTGGGTTTTTGTTAATTTCTAAGTTATCAACACATATAGTCAATAATAATATCTCATCTAAATTATACAGAAAAAATAAGTAAGAAATCAGGTTTATTTGAGAATTTTTCTTGGAAAAATTATTTTTATTTTATAAAATAATTATTATTTCCTCAATTTTCAAGTCATCGTCCAGAAAATTTTCTTAGCTACGATAATACTTTTTGTTGCAAAGTACTTATTATTATTATTATTTATTTATTTATTTATTTATTTTTATTTATTTATTTATTTATTTATTTTTTTTTTTTTTTTTTTGACAGCTGATTTCAAATTTTAAAATAAATTGAAAATGAACCATTGATAAACTTCTTGTAGATGGAAAAATTGCTTAATTAATGTTTTATGATAATTTTGATTCAACACAGAAGCCAAATAATGACAAAATACTGCAATTTTTGCTTTTATTCTGGAGTAAGAAAAATAAAGTTTTGATCTTCATTTCTTCTAACCCTACTGCATTTAGTATATGATGATTTTCAAGTGCTATATTATAGAGGTACCATACCACTGAGTTGAATCACTAAACCCTTTCTTTGATTAAAAAAAAAAAAAAACAAAGAAAATGCGTCCCCGCGCAGTTTATTACTACTAAAATACTATGACAAGCATTAAAAAATAAATTTATAATTCTTGCAAAGTTCTAATGTTAACTTAGTTTTTTCTTAAGATTATTTCAAAAAAAAAATCGATTAAGAGTCCACTCCCCCTCCCTACCCCATCTGAAATTAATCAGTTTGGGTTTTGAAAATAGGAAGGGGGGGGGGAGAGAGACACTTCCCTTATCTCAGACACACACCTATCACTGAGATATGCCTTTTAAAAAACATGCAAATTACATAATTGAAGCAGGCTACTTTTTCAGAAAAGATGATTGTTTCAATTAATAAACAAGTGCAAACGGTTTTAATTTTTTAATGGTATAAATTAAAGTTTTGAAACTTTCACACCCTAAATATTCCTGAATTTGTATGAAAGCCCATTTGCAACAGATCTTCTATTTTGTAAAAGACAAGTGATAAAAGTTCATAGCTGAAACCATTGTCCAAAGCTTCTTAAATATACACATTAAATATTACAATTCGGTTGATGATATTATTAATTGATATTGTTAATAATATTAATTATTAATCGATTGACATTGATTAAATGCAATTCAGAACTTTGAGTTAATAAATACATTTTTATATGAATGAATGTTTTCATTATATATCAATGCCCGCACAAGACATAAAATTTTAACATACAAAAACCCAGAAAAACCCGCAAAAAAAACAGAAAAACCCGGGTGGGTTGGGTTTTGTAGAAAAACCCGGGTTTTTGCCAACCCTGAGTCGTATTGGCGAAAAATATAGATGATATAACCTGTTATACCTATTAGGTGATCTCAAGAAATTTAATATAAATTGAGAATTAGGTATGCACCGTTTGAAAGATAAAGCAAAAAATATTTGTATCAAAAATGGACAAATACTAAGTTAATAACTAAAAATTTTAATCGCAATGAATTGAGAACGTAACACAAAAAATTAAATTCATAACAAATATAATTTACATTAAATTCACATTTATGAATAAAATTACAATTAAAAAATAACTTTCAAGACGAATTTACGTAAGGAAAATTACTTCTGCTTTCGAGTCCGCTTCTTGGATGCTTAAAACAGGCCCTAAAAGCAAATAACGCCGCCAAAAGGTTTACTTTGTTGATAAAAGCCATCCGAATGCTTTAGAATTTTGAGGTACATTCTACCGCCTGTAAGCTTAAAATATGAACCGAAAAGTATAAAAGTAGAATCTCCTCAACTCAATCAACTACTCAATTTTTTAATAACAGATAAACGCAAAATCCTACAATCAGAAAGTTGAAAATAACTCTTAAGTAAAAATTATGGAACATGAAACATGTATACGAGAATGCATTTGTAATATTTCCGTTTGGGAATATCATTTCTACACAGTAAAGAATTTCTACAACGAAAATTTTCTCTTTCAGTGAACTATTTTGCTTCACGGAGCTTTCAAATTTGCATTTCATGCTAAAACTAAGTCAAAAATATTCACTTTGTAAACTTATAATTTTACATGAATGAATGAAACGCACTTATCATATGCGTAGCATTAAAATAAAGCAGCAGATAGCTATAGCACTAATGTATAACAATATCTAATAAAACACCAAAAAAAAAGGAGAGACAGAGGGAGAAAAAGAAATAAAAAGCTTTTTTAAACTCTTATATCTTTTTCAGCTACCAAAAGAAATACTTTTCTTATATGGTTCGTTTTATTAACACATTAAGTATAAATGGAAAAGAGGTTCTTATCATTATTGACACTTTAGTGGGAGTCACGAAAGTAGTTATTATCAGCACTTATTTTCATGAAGCATTTCTTTTCATAAAATGCTACAGCAGCTTTTTTTATTTTCTCCCCCAGAAAGGACTTGTTAAAATGAAACTAAAATGCGATTACAATTATAGCGTCAAGTCTTCAACTATAGATTTTTATATGTTTTTATTCAACTAACACGAAATACATGACTTTGAGAGAGAAAAATTTGTGCACAGAACTTTTTTTTTCTAAAGCAACAAAAGTAATTATGGAAGTACGGATGATTAATATGAGAGTGTTTTAAATGCAGAAATAAGTTCGAATTAGCAGCTTTTTATACTAATGTTTCGCATTGCCTTGTTCCTTTTCAATGAATCTGTTTTTAATATTAAACTCTTTTTGAAGAGGAAGGTGTGTTACACATTGTATATTAGATTTTTTTTTTACTTGAAATATTTGCTTTTAGTGCGAGTTCTTAAGAGCACTTTCTACAATTACAGTTTTTTCAACTTGCTCAAAAAATTGTTTTACCTTTAAGACATTTAGTGAACCCAGAATATACTCGATGTGATCCATGGAGTTGCGTGGGAGCGGCCCTGTTGTTCAGAGCAAAAAAAAAGAAAAGGAAGGAAGAAAAAAAGTCGTATTTTGTATGATAGTGTACACACATACTATCACGCGCGCAGCACAGAAATGTATTTTGAACAACTATCGAGGATTATTTAGATTTCAACTTACAGGAGAAAAGATATAATTTCTTGTCTAACGTCTCATAATATAATCCAACTTTATTCTGTGCTTTAATTCTATTAGTTTTACATCTTTCATTTCCTCAAGCAAGAGACACTATGTTACTCAGCAACCCTCCCGCCGGCAAAACTTTCGATTGCATAAAGAAAATATTTTATAAAATGTCTGAAGAAACGCTTAACCCAAAACTACGATTTAAAAAGAAGAAAAAAAAAACTTATTCTTCGAAACAATACGAGCAAACTCCTCCAGCCAACGCACACATTTACAGTCATCCTAACACGTGCGCACATAAAAGAGTAGAAAGTGTTATACGACCACAGGCAACACAGCCATTTGTAAAGATTTTAACTTGTTATTTTGATTATAGCCGAAGGCTTAAGACCAGTTCTATTAAGAGTCGAAGCTCTGCCATACAAACAGGTTTAGGGCTAATAAAGAAAGAAGATGCTAAAGAAAAGGAAATTAGAAAAAAAATCGATTTGGACGAAAACAAGTAGATGGTCTTTCATCTGTTGCACGCATAACTAGCTTTGGCACTTCCAACATCATCAATGTCTTTAAACAATTCCAGAATAAATGAAAGATCACACGATTAGAATATACTGCGGACCCTCAAGAACTGACTGCAGTATGAATTTCTCATGAATATGAAGTAATCCTCGTAAAAGGACAAATTTTTTGAACATCGTCTGGTCGATGTAGGAGAATTCTGCAGAAAAATTTTAAATGGTTGGGGACCGAGTAATTTCTCTACTCCTTTTTTTTCCTTCAAAAGGAATATTTGTAAACGCAGAATATAAAATCAAAAATAATTGCTTAAACTACAATTAATCCGAATTGCAATTGTAAATAATAGTAGGGGAACATATCATGCATGAACAGTGGCGTAGCTAGGGGTTGGCAGGAGTGGCTCTTGCCACGGGCGCAGCAGCAGGGGGGCGGCATTTTGACCGATTAAAAATTTTTTTTTTTTTGTCAAGTCCAAACAGACTGAAAAATGAAAATTTGATAGACACCCCGAGCACCTCAAAACTGCGCCCTCACGCTACAAGACAAACCATACAAAATGCATAAAAACTTTGCTTTGGTAGATTTCGGTTGGATACACTGATGTTAGCTTAAATCTATCTGGCAGGATAGAATTTAGTTATATGGGGTCTGAAGTCTGTATAATAAGCGGATCTGAAATCGCCGCCTCCTCTCCGCTTTTTTCTAGTTGTTTTTTTTTTTTTTTTTCACAATATCACTTCAACGTATCAATTACATACTATACTTCGGAAATAACGTTCTACGATTTTAAAAATCGGCGAGCTTTTGTTGACAACATGCAATTTTATGACAGAAAATAACTCCTCTGTTCGTAACAATTTTTCTGTGGCAAAAACTAGCGAGAGAAAAATATGTATTTCTCAAAAACGGGAGGTGGAGGTTTCTAAAAAAAAACGACTATTGCAAATGTCGCGAGTTTAAAAATTGCACCAAGAGCCATTAAATGAAGATTCTAAAAATGAGTAAGACAAGTACAGTGGCGCGCGATTTTGAACAAGCAACGTTTTCAAACGCTGTTTGTGCTTCGATGACTCAGTATAGAAGGTTAGAAGGTTCTAAAAAAAAAAAAATAATAATAATAAATGAATCTTTAAGTGAGTTTCGATGTCGTATTTTGGAATTTTTTCTATTTTATATGTACTATGATGAAGTGCTCTCACTTCTAAACTATATATAGCACTACTTTGTTCTTTATACTTATTATACCGCTTTAGTATTATTGTGGGAGGGATTGGGCTCGATTTGTAACCACGCCAGTGCAATATGTTTTGTGCTCTTTTTAATGTCAAAAATAATAAAAATAGCTATTGTTTCTCATGTATTACTGAACTAGGAAACGCCAAGTGAATATTGAGGGAAGCTGCGTGTACTCTGCGTTACTTCAGGGGGGCAAGCCTTTTTTTCTAAAACGGTACATAAATGTACATGCTAATCAGTTTTTTTTTTTTTTTTTTTTTTTGTCATTCTCAATTCGAGCACCGTCGTTGTGGTTCCCGCCAATATCTTCCCTACTGTTGACCCATGTTTGTATACGCTGTATTAAAAAAAAATCAAGAAAATACATCTGGTACTTTCTTAAAGCCAGGAAAGGAACAATTGCCTCTCCTAACTCCCCTCATATGTTTATTTATTTATTTTTTATTATTATTAATACATATACTAATATTAATAACATTAATACTAGTATTAAATAACGGCGGGTCTTTGGAACATTTTGAATACTTAGCATGAAAAGTATTTATTCATAAAAAATAATCGAAGGCCTAAAATAGCGAACTTTTATTTTGCCTGTATGCAAGGAGTCGTATTTATTAAGCCAATTTCAGATTAATTATAGTCCAGGCTAGTGTCCATTGAAATGTCATCAAACCTAAAATTTTTATATATATGAGATTTTTTGGTGGTTTCTATATGAATTTGATCTGCTGATTCCGAATCCGTTGAGTGCCAGACGCTAAACCTTGCGCATTTTTGTCAAAATGGCGAAATCCAATATGGCTGCTGTAAAAGGTATGAAGTAAATTAATGGAAACGTGCGTGCAATGAAACATTTTATGCAGTTAAAAATGATTGTACTCTTTAGTCAAAATATAATTCTATTGAAAAGTAAAGTAAGTAACAAAGTAATAAAAGTAAGTAACTTTACGGCAAGAAATTGGAAACTTTCCAAAAACTCTTAGGTTGATGGTAACAGTTCAGCACCTTTCTGGCTGACGAGGAAAGCTCCTGGAGCAGTTTAACAAATATGGCCAGTGCTAAGCCAAAAATTGCAAGCAAATAGCTAAGCTGCTTTTTTTTTTTTTTGCAATTCATCCAAAACTACAATATCGAGAGATTGCACATTCCCTCAAGTGGGTGAAGTCAATCTGAGCAATCCATAATCCAGCTGAAGGCGAAATACTAAACAAACACGTTGGATATACCTTCCAACTGGTAGCTAAAATACGTTTTATACCAGTGAGAAATTTGCATTCATGCAACTTGTATCAATATGGGAAACTTTTTCGCAAAAGAAACCTTACTTCTTGCAGGAAATTGGTTTAAACCGGCAGAATCCCGAAACTTAAGTTTGGAATGTTTCTAAATATTTTTACAGTGTTATTTTTAGGCTAAATAACATTTTTTATGCTCCCTGCATATCATTTTAAACATTTATCTTTGTTAAAACATTTTATTTTCATGTAAATTACGGTTTAAAAATGATTTATACCTGAAAATCAAACCTTACAACTTTTTAGGCTGTCATCTTGAATTTTAACATTTTGATGACTTTTTTATTCGTATACTTTTCATAAATACTAATTTTCAATAGAATTATATTTTGACTAAAGAGTACAATCATTTTTAAGTGCATAAAATGTTTCTTTGCACGCACGTTTCCATTAATTTGCTTCATACCTTTTACAGCAGCCATATTGGCGAAACCTTGAGCATTTTGACAAAAATGCTCAAGGTTTCGCGTCTAGCACTCAACGGATTCGGAATCAGCAGGTCAAATTCAGAAAGAAACCACCAAAATATCTCATATATATATAAATTTTAGGTATATGGCCTTCTAGCCTGGACTATTATGCTTTTTATATTTTCTTTGATTTCCTTATTACAATAGAATCAATACTTTGATTTTCATTCAAAATGAACAAATTATGCTTATTTTATACATTCTTCTAGTGTTTTAAAACAAATTCTATTTAAAATAAAAGCTGTTATGTGGGGAAAAAACACTATATTCAATAAAGAATTGCAAGAATTATTTGTTTTTTGAATTTATGTGAAATGATGGGGAAAGGTAGGAACGCCCCGAACTAAAATTGTTGGACAGACAAAATTCTCAAATTGAACAAAAAACTTGTAAAAAATAAAACTTGAATTTAACCCAATAATAAGAGAACAAGCAGACATATCATGCGCATATAGCATGAGGGGGAACACTGAGTATCGTTAAAAATGCTGAAAGAAAGAAAAAAGAAAAAAAAAAGGTTGCTACATTATCTGCAAATATTTCAAATAAATAAAATTCTTGGAGTAAGGACATTTTCGGAGGTCCCAATGACCTCCCATCGGAACGACTTCTAAGGGGGGGGGCGCAATTTTTCAACTTCGATACGGGCGCTGGGCCCCCTAGCTACGCTACTGTGCATGAATATCATTTTAATGATGTAAGATTAGAAATGCATTTAGTAATAATAAACCAAGCGTAAAAGAAAAAAAAAAGAGGAGGGGGGAGGCTTCTTGAATTGGGACCTGCCAAAAATGCATTTTTAATTTGATTGAAGGGCGGGGGGTGAAAAATTTAATTTATAAAAAATTTCTAAACTTAAAACTTTTGATTTTCAGGTCACAAGCTACCTACTGGTTTAGCAAAAGAGGCTGTTACATCGTGTGTGAGAGCGGTAATTACTGATGACACTTATTTGGAAGATCGAAGCACCTCATAATAACCTCTTTGAAGCACGCTACTGCCTTTTTAAAGCACCCTGCAGCCTCTGATCAACAACCGCTTCTAGTATTACATCACTTTCAAAATTCAAGTTATAGCGTGAACGATGTCACTTTTCTTTGAAGGACATTTTCCCTTTCATCACAAAACCCATTTCTGATACCTTTATTTCATGATATATTTAGTTTTGTTCATAGAATGGTATTGAACTTTAAGCAGAGGGGAAAAAATACAAACTTTTGCCCCATGGTGAATCTGACGGGGATTTGTGCAGGTTATTTTTTTTTTTTCTTTCTTTGTGTGTGTGTCTTACAATGGATCCGCCATAAAATTCGTGATTGTAAACTAGATATATAGCCAAATCTGCCATTGTAAAGAAAACAAAATTTACTATAGATGCTCTTTTGGAGAAGAGCCGTTTCCAAAATGCTTTAGCCATTTTAAATATTTTCTGTACCAACTTCATCAATATAAAGTACATGTGGCACGAATGTTTGATAAAAAGTATTGTACAGTCAAGGCAGAGATATTTTCAAAGCCTCAAGCATTGGAAATGGGAAATACGCATCAAAAATTCAGTCTAGCGTACTTTCAAGTTTATAAAAATAAAGCATCATGGAAAGTGAGGGGGCGGGGGAAGGTAACTGGATCTTTTAATAAATTACATTCGTATGATTTTTTTTTTTTAATACGATCAAATCAAATGTTATGGAATCAGATTAAACCACATCTCCCTTCTTTCTCTGCCATATTCCCTTTCGTCTTTAGAAAGTTATTTTTAGATGGAATTGATCATTATGGTGAGCACTGTTTTTGTTTATAATGTCAATGAGTATTTTCACGCCTTGAAAACAATCTTAACAATGCCTCTTAAGTCTGGGCATAGGCTTTTGAGCAACGGTAGCGCTTTTATAATAGGTATTATTTTGCTGCCATGTCTTACGGTGTTCATGCACTTAAATAGCGTAGGCTCCATATTTCTTCTCCATAAACCCCTCCTAAACCCATTCTCCAACTCTACAATCTTGACTACACAATTATAACTAACATTTTATCCCTAACTTTTGAAATAATATATTCTTAGAGCAATCCGTTGTTGTCTCATACATCCCCCCCCCCCCCCCCCAAATTTCCACGTTTCGGTTAGATTCCTACTCTTCAATTCGCACTAAAGATGTCTGAAAAAAGGAATTATAGAGTAGGATGCGCTTTTCCTTCCCATTAAAATTTCTTCCCCCTTTCAGACAATAATAGGCTTCTTCAAATTGCTCAAAAACTACCACCATTTCCAGAAAATTGGTTCGGAAAAATCAGTTCCAAGTCCACACTTAGAACGTGAGATAAAACCATGGAAAACCAGCAAAACATTTAACATCATTAAATTTTCACCTGCAGGTTATTTTATTCTTAAAATTCAGCATTTCCAGGAATGAAAGCTAAGAAATTTAATAAAAAAGAGGCTCATGCGCATAGAAAATATCGAAAGATCAGTGATAATATCTATAAACTCATAATTTAGTACTAATATAACATATTTAACCATATGGAAATGGATATAACGTTAAAGCATTATATCCGTTTTACCAGTATACTTGTACGGCTAGTATACTAGTCGTACCGTATTTCCAGGCTCTTGCCTCGCCCTTTTTTAACTCCTAAATGTGACTCGAAATGATTAATCGTCTTTTAACCAGAGTGTAGAACTTTGTTTTATAGCCTTCTTATTCACCAGTCAATTCGAACAAAAACTATATCAGTACTCCGAACTCTATGTTTTTAAGATTTACCGTTTTTTCGAGATATGTATTACAAACAAACACACAAACATTATGTATTTAACATTGTTATGTGGATAAGATATAAAGTAATGCTTTTTTTTCTCTTCCTCGTCAGGAACAAATTATGAAAAAGTAACTGGATAATAAATTCATAATATTGGTTAAGACAAGTATAACGAAAATATTTTGCCATTTCTGGTACAGTGAAAAATCAATAATTCGCACATATTCTCTTACTTTCAGAAAATAATTCCCTAATGTTGAAGCTACGTGCATTTTGATCAAAAGTCAAAATAAGGAAATGAATTGCAGCAATCAATCAACTTTTCTGTTTCTCTTTTCGTTTCGTCGTTAAAAAACGAAACACCGATTGCTTTGGCGTCTTCCTAAGGTCGAAACGAAAGAGAAATTCATCTTTCCTTTTCACAAATCTAGGTGAATATGAAATTGATAATTAAATTCTTCTATCAGAAGGGGGACAAACTAGGAAATAAGGGTTACTTGCAATAAAAGCGAATAATATTTTGTTACATAATGCATTCAAATAAACAACAAAAATAGGTGAAATGCTTTCCGGAATTCACGTCACTTTAACTACAAAGATCGTTAGAATTTTTTTGTTTTCAACTGCGGCGAAACTAATAAATAAGACGTTCAACTTCCTCAGCAAAGAATTTTTATGTCACATTCCTTTGAACAGCCTCGCACTCTTTTGAAAGGCAAATGGTATCATAATAATTCAAAGATGAGCATTGTTACGCAAAATCCAATTTCCGTTATTAACTCGTTTGCCGTAAAATTCGGCGGTGAAATCAATTACAAACGTGCTATCAAACTGTCCACCGGCACACAAAGACTTCGCCGAAACGAATAAAAAACAATCCTGAAGGCATGCCTGGCGATCGCCGGTAATGCAATGTTGTTGGCCTAAAAACCTATGAGGGTTAAATAGGTCAGCAGCTAGTAAAGCACAGCACCACCGTGAGTCAGTGCGCTGAAGACACTTTTCATAGAGAATGGCCGCAAGCGGGGAAATAATCTTCGGAGAAGTGATTAGATTCTGCTAGTCACAAGGACGACTTTCTTGATTGTCTTCGGGAGAGCAGATTTTGATGATGCTCAAATATGATAAATTGATCGCGCAATGTAATTACTTTAATTTTTCACCACCGAAAATTGGAGCTCACCAAGCAAGGTAACGTGAATTTGAAATGACAAACTTGGAGCGGATGTCTGACAGATGTGAAATTTGGGGAAACTACTCAGATAAATACGAAATATCATTTTTCGCTAAGAAACGAAAAAAAGCCTTTAGAATTAAAATAAAAAAGCGTTAATTTTAAATGACTTGAAAACTAGTTCGATAAAACATGAATAAATGACTAATTTACATGAGTAAAGCACAACAAATTCTGAGAAATAACTATTTGTGCTTTACTAATGAGGATTATTCTTTTTATCAGTATTTTAGCACAAATAAGTTTTGATTATTTCTCATATAGTTGGACGAAAGATGAAGAAGGCTTTATAGGTAAACTATATCTTCTTTACACCATATAAGTTATGTTTTTGAAAATGTCAAGAGCATTTAAAATCAGAAAGAATGGGTTACATTCAACAATTTATTCCGCCACGCTTTACCGTGTGTATATGTTGTTGTTGTTACATGCCTCCGTTGGTCAGCAGAGCTAGACCAGGTCCATGAAGGATGGGGTAAGGATACGGCTTCCGTTTTTAAGAGCACCATTTTTAGGTGGAAGACCGATTTTATGCTCAACACACATGCCATAAGGACCCGTTTATAAGGTAGGCATTTATTCATAACTCACTTTCACACACACAGAAAGGACAATGACATGAGAGAGAAAGTACGCCCATGCCCCAGCCGGGACTCGAACCCGGGGCCACCGCAGCACGGCCAGACGTCGCTGACCACTAGACGAGGTGGCCGGCCCGTGTGTATATACTTTATGTGAATAAAATAATGAAATTCATTAATTGCCTTGTGTTTAACGCATATCACAAAAATATAAATAAATAAATAAATTTTGGCTTTCTTTGCTTCGTAAAGAGGATTTCTGCCTCCAGCTCGGTTAATTCTATTCCAGGCTAACGAGTACCAATAAACACGAAACTACAGTCCTTGGATGAAATAACAGAGTCGGTGGTATATTGCATAAACATGCACTATTTTGAAAAAAACACAAAAAAAAAAAAAAAAAACACTAAGAAACTTACTAATAAAAAGCTCACCGAGCCAAACAGAGAGTTAACAGTTTCTACAGCTGGCACCATTATCCAAAGAAGGGAAATAAACAAAAAAAAAAAGCTACTAAATTCCAAATACAATAATAAAGTTCTTTATACGGTTAATGTTGTACAAAACTAAACAGCGATGCTTAGAAACAGACACAAACACACATGGTGTTAAAAACTGAAAATGGATTTACAGAGCACCTCAAAATAACGGTAATTTTTTTCGGAGAAACATTAGTAATAGTCGTAATTCCATTACGATTAGTACTGGACTTCAACATATACCTATGTGCAGAAAAGAAAATACTGCGGTGTTCCCAGAGCTAGTAAGTGAAAATATACTTTAATACACACGATACACGATTAAATACTTTAAACACGATTAAAAAGAACCTTTATGTGAAAATACCATGATTTTCTTTATTATAAAATAAAAAAAAAAAACAACAGTTTCAATGTTACAAAAAATGAAACCTTACTCTGGCTTCTTAACCATGTTTTTTTTTATTATTATTATTTCTTCCAGGAAAGAAATACCTTACTTTGGGCCCCTTGCGTTGGGGGTCGACGTTCTTTCCGCTAGCATCAAGCAACGACTTCTTTGATTAATGTATAAAAAATGGTAATTCAATGTGAATTTACTGTTATTCGCAATTTTTACAAGGAATTTTATTTATAGTATAGTAGACGAAGTTTGCAAACTTTCTTTGCGAGGAATTTTTAGACGAAACGATAGCGCAAATTTCATGATTTCACTCTTTGTGTTAAACATTTTCGAAAGTATCAAACAGTGTGGTGATTAGACATGTAAAGTTTCGGGAAATTTTAAGGCAGTAGAAAAAAAATATTCCCGGAAAAACTGGCCAACATGGAAATATTCATTTTTTAAAACTAAAAATGCGGTTAGTTTCTAAATAGTTACATTTTCTTCGAAAATATAAAGTGTTAAATATTTAAAAATACACACAATGTATATTTCTTTCTTTCTTAACAGAAATATAAATAAAACGTTCACTATTAAACAATTAAAATTTCTGCTTCATAACAGCCAGTAGTTTCCCTGTTTAAAAATTAGCGAAACTAAGTCAAGTAAAGAAAACCAGCGTGTTGAAGAAACTAGTGATTCAAAATGGTTGCTAAATGTTAGATGATAAAAAATATACATAAAACGTTCACTATTAAACAATTAAACATTTCTGTATGATAACTGCTAATAGCTTTCTTTGTTCTTAACACTAAAAATTAGCAAACTAAGTTGAGAGAGTCAGCTGGCTGGAGAAACTAGAGATTCAGGATCTCAGATAAATGTTAGAAATGGTCTTCACAGAATGATTTCAGATACAAAACCTAAAACTTTACTCTCCCTCTTACTTAGTATAAAATAATCAACCAAGTTTACAGGAACAGAAAAAAAATGTGATCAACAGTAAACACTTTTTATAGAGTTACTGACACAAAACAGGAGCAGATAAGGTTAACTAAGCCAGTGTTAGGGAGGGAATTTTCCTAAAGAAAAGTGTGCTACCAAGGCGCTGTGCCATCCGTGATTGACCTGGATTCGGATCTTCGATAAAACATAGTTGCAATATGAAAAATTCTCTAAAGGGATGAAACTTTTACCGCTTTATCAGGAAACTGAGTTGCATTATCGTGAGTGATCTTATAAACAAATGATGGCCCGTAATCAATAATCATTGTGTTGTGTTGTTGTAAATGGATGAAAACAGACGAATACTTATTATTTTGCAACTTTTTTTTTTTCCTTTTTCCGAGATTCTTTCTCATTTTGTGCCATCACAATTTATTACTAGCCGTGAACTAGTCAGATCAAATCTTATGCAGGTATAAAACTTACAAAAATTTTAAGTTGATTACTTTTAAGAGAATTATTCCTTTAACATGCAATTAGGCTGACAATTGAAGGGCTTGGGAGATAAAGGAGCTATGCGACAAAACAGAAATTGCGAGTAATTAAAGTTCAAAGCTTTATTGTTGCAGTTGTTGCAGATTTTTCGTTTTCTGGTTTTGTCGTTAGTGTGCGCATGAAATCGGTCCCATGATACCTACTGTTTTATGTGCCAAGTTTTATTTGCTTACATCTATCCATTGCTTACTATTGTCCAGAGTGTTCATTTTTCAAAATGTAACTTAGCCCCTTCATCCTCCAAGCGCTTCAATTATTAGTGTATAACAATAGACACAAGATCGTTATTGCTCAAACATTCCATTGCATTTGGAGAAATCGCACAGGAAGAAATCGGTAAAGAACTTAACAATCTGAAAAAGGGTTGATATACTTGAACACGTCACTATTTAATACATATTTGAACGGAATTAGTATCACACTGTGTTAGCTACTAACAAAAAATAAATCTTTATTAGGATTAACTTATGATTTTAAAAAATATGAAAGATTGTGTAAACAGATAGACAGCTAGTATATGAGATACGGGTTCGTACTAGAAAGCGGGATTGGGTGATTCCCTTAATATTTTCCCAGATCCCAAGCAACAAAAATCCATTTTAAGCAGTTGCCACAAAAGTCCGAACTAACATTTTGGTCATGGTAGAAAATCCCACCTCAAATGTGTGACACCTGGTGTGAACATTAGATACTCTAAAACGTAACACATATGAAAGCCATTTGAAAAAAATAATCAAAGCAACAGCTAGTTCAAAATGGATTATGTAGCATAACATTCAACTAATTGAAAAAAAAAAAAAAATAATAATAATAACTGCAATATTTTTTCAGTTTGTTTGTAAAGGCAAATATTCTTTTTCCATTTTCTTCAAAGTTATTTTTTTGTTCCTTAGCTTAGACTGTTTCATATGACTTGCATTTAATTCATACGACGACTCAAAAGACTAGTATATACTCATCTATTTTAAGGCACCCCTGAAGCTGAGCTTTAACTGAATTGAGATAGTTTAAAATCTGGGCAAACATAACAAATTTTTCAGATGTAAAATTATTCTCCATTTAGGCACATACTATATTCTGCACTCGAGAACAAGATGGTAAATTTGTGAACATGGATGCATTCATCAAAAAAGCATACTTGTGTTGTCTAAAGATAACACAAGTATGTGGCTTAAAAAGATTACACAAATTGTGTTGTCTAAAGATAACACAAGATAGTTAATATGGAAATTACTTTTATATCATAATTTAAATTATTCTAATTTTACTTTAATTTAATTCATAGCCCACAGTTTTTTTTTATATGGAGAGGTTTTTTAAAAAACAAAAATATTCGAACATAATGTCCGAATCGTCAAACTAAATTTAAAATAACTTTAAAAAAAAGTAACATATTTAATTTACCAACTAAGTTGAAATACTTAGCAAGTTACATGGCGCAAAAAAGCAGAAACTTAGATAAGACCGAAAGTATTTTGCTTATTAACTGCAAGAGCAAGATAATAATGGCTCGGTAAGCTGGATAAAACTCTTTTTAAACAAAACACAGATATAATAGAATTCTAACACGAAGGATAATGATCAAAGCACCTTTTAACAGACATGAAACACGCGGAGCGAAAAACGAGCAATTTCCTTAAAGGCGCTTTTAGTCACGCTATATGGCGTTGGAAATTTGAGAAATTTGAATCTTTTGCTGTAATTTATCATTTTGTGCTGCAACGGGATTTTTTTTCAGTTTAGAAAGATATGACTGGTTTATTTCAGGTTGCCATGAAAATAAATTTCTTTTACTATGTTAAAATAAATATAAACCCTAACAATAAGTTACATTTCTAAGATTTTTATTAAATGAAGAAAATGCGAGTCAGTAAGAGGTAAAAATTTCACCTTCGCAAACAAAAAATATGAGAAAATTAAGGCAATAAAATAAACTTAAAAAAAGAAAGAAAGAAAAGTCGCTGATACCTGTATCGGTTTTAGGACTCCTTTTATCCATGCAGAGATAAATACAGAGTGTTAGAAATACAATATGCTTCTCGAATAATTTAGTTCTATCGAGAGAGAGAGAGAGAGAAAGGTCCGAGTGTGGCGACTAACGTGAGAGACTAAAAATCAGTGGAGATTTTTGAAAGCAAATAGTTCGGCAGAAATCAGACGGACAGTTAGAAGATACGTGTATTTAGATAGTTTATTTCACTGCTTCAAGATTCAAAAACAATATGAACACTTTCAAAACATTACTATTAAATCAACGCCATGATTGTTTTATCTAATCTCGTAAAGCTTTAAAGAGAATCTTTCTCAGAGACATTTAACCGCTCACAGGAACTCAGCTCTCGCACTTCTTTTCAATTTTAAATGAATTTTCTCACTATCGGTGAAACTCAAGCTATGTACACATTAAAATAAGGTCTGACAACTATAGGGCTCTATATTTAAATTTAATTTTTGTTTCGTAAAAAGTCCTTATTTCTGAAAAATCCGATCGAGAAAATTATTTGAAATAACATCATTCATAGCCCAGACAGGTATGTTATAATTACGAATTAGCCTCACAAAATCTGAAACGTAAAAATAAAGCGATAAAATTCCTCATTTGACGCGATCAAAACAGAGTTCATAGCTTAGAATCAAAATATTAAAGGTTTAGAAAAGTGGAAATACGAGCGTAAATGTGAAACCGTAATAATTTGCAATGCCATTTCTTCTTAAATTGAATACTGGCGTGGTTTGACATGTTCCAAGAACACTATATATACTGTACACACGGTGAGCTTACACAATAACAGTTGTTAAGCATTTATTTATAAATATCTTTTCTATGCAACAGTAAATATTTAAGGGTGACACAAATCATTACGGAGCTGCTTAGTTCTCACAGCGCCAGACGACGGGAAGCCTACAAAATCTAGAAAGCTAATTGGCTCCCAAGGGTGTTAGAACACGTTCGAGAATGGCAAGATCAGTTGAAAAGACGTGAACACGCTATTTATAACACAACATAAAATTAGGCACCTTGTCGAAGCATGGTTTCAAACACCTGTGATGTGAAAAAGTTGTTGGATAACGTGTAAACAGAAACAAGTAATGTATTTTTAAATACCCCCCATTTATTTGTTTGATATATGTATTATTTTTTTTTTTTCTTCTTTTTGCTCCCATAGATAAGATCACCTGAATACAGCAGAATGCTGTTAGCACAGCAGTAAATATTTATAAGCTCCTGGGGGATGAAGTGATTTATTTGTCTTCAGAAAATTATTTTCAATACTGTTTACGTTCCATTTTGAACAAGCGCTTGGAAATACTGAGGGTGATAATGGTATGAATTTCGAAAATCGATAGGATAACGTGAAAAATGGAAAAGTTCAACGTATTTTTAAATACATTTATTTGTTTGATACATGTGGTTTTTTTTTTTTTTTTTTTGCTCCCTTAATAAGATAACTATAAGAATACAACAATACGCAGTGCCTGCACAGCAGTAAACATTTCATTAGCTACAGTAGAATGAAATGATTAATTTGTTTTCAGAAAATTGTTTTCAATACTGTTTATATTCCGCTGTGAACAAAAGCTTGAAAATACTGCGAATGATAATGGTATGAATTTCGAAAATTTACTTGATACGTGCACATTTTTAATTCATCTCTTCAAATTATAAGGATATTAATTTTAAAATAGAGTGCGTTATTGGTCGTTTTTAACTTTTAAAGATATGTTTTGCATTTAATGTTGTCATTTTCATCTGTAATAGTGTGTGTTGTGTTATTGACTTTTTTTAGCTATTGCATACAGTAGTATCGTTTTTTTACCTATTTTTTGGATTATCTGCAGTATTCGCTTATCCGCGGATACCGTGTCACCCTATTAAGCGGATAATCGGGAGTTTACTGTATTTTCCAGTTTTTCTTTTTCTGGAAATTTACTTTTAGTTTTAAAGATTTCGGTAAAAATAAATAAATCCTGTTTCATAACCCAACTGAGCTACAGGCAAATATTTAAAAACAGTTGAAAGTGCGTTTCAAAAAACCAAAGTGGAAATGCTCTGCTTTAAAAATGAATGCTTTTCAATTAAGTTCAGAAACTAAATTCAACTGTTTCCGGGACAAAAACAAAAAAAGCCTTTGCTAGAAAAGGGGATAAATTCGAACCCCAGTTAAACAGCAAGCATAGCATCATGCTGGATTGCAATTGCTGGGAGGAAAAGGGAGCAGTAGACAGAAAAGCCAATTTTTCATTCATTCCCACCACAACTGTCACCACCAGCTTATTTAGCATGCTGTGAGTGAGGAAGCAATCGCCCTTAAGCGATAGTAAGGCGACACCACTGGATTTTACGTGGAATAAAATTTATTTCAAGAAACAATTTAACATTTTCCGAGCTATACGATATTTCTCTCATTTTTGCATCTTCTAGCATTGGATGTTCTAGCAAATAATTAAATTAAACATTTAAAAAGCATATAAACCATGCATCAGTAAACGAAAATGCATTGGATGATAAAAATATTTAGAGTAAAGTGGGGGGGAATGAACAACTCTCGACAAGTGAAGAAAATTCAACGCATGTTAAAATGGAATTTGCTTTCTCTTTCAGCGCTTTAGAATTCACCAATATCTGTTTTAAATATTGCATTGAATCAAAATTTAAATAAAACTAGAGTGAATTGTAATTTTAAGGGTGCTGAGGAAAAAATATTCTTCTTGGTGCGTTTGAACGCACGCAGAAACCCCACTTAAGATAAGTCTAATACTGACTGCGCATGTAGCATACCATAAGTGTAAAGAATGGAAGTATTTTTTCCATTTCATTTTATTAAACTCTTCTGAAGTATAAATTTTAACAAATTTTAGCTATTAAAAATACTCGACATATATTTTTGAAAGGAAAAACTTCGCTCAGTAAAAAAAAATAAAAGGGGGAAACGATAGAAAATCCACTTTTGTATATTAATTCAATTCTAAACTGCTTTTTTATTACTCTCATACACTGGATTCTTCTTTAAAATAAAATTTAAGCGTTCTCAAAAAATAAAAATATATTACTTCATGTGTTTCAGAAAATTATAAGTTACGAACAAATCAAACAAGCTCTACTGGAAGAAAACACAATGCTGTTAAGAACTACGGATAAGTATCAACAAAAGAAGCAAAAACCACATGCCACCCAACACAACGGAAACTGGTTCTTACAAAGATTTTTCTCGAATTCCAGTAGGGGCCGTTCCCTCCATTTTCACCCCCTGAAAATGCTCTGGACTTGTTTGCGATGGATTAGTCTTGACTATTCACTTATCCAACCGCAGCAATGGCATGCCCATTCACAGTACATGGTTCAAACTTGGGATCTTATGATTTGCTATTTAAACATCCGTAATTGAAGGGGCAAATGGATAAAGGTGATATGTGACAATTTTTTTTTAAATTTCTAGAAAAAGCTTTCAAAAAATATGTTGTGTTATTTTTAATGGATTTTTCTCAACGGGTAAAACGGGGTCATATTCTTAGTTACCAACCATTTCTGTGGCTAAGGGGACATGATACTGATGGACTTATCAACCTTCATCCACGGTAAAAAGTAAGTTTCAAAAATTGTCACATATCACATTTATCCACTTGCCCCTTCAATTCATACTGCAAGTTTCCGGTGAACTAAAACTTTTTTTAGTAGTTTTTCAAGTATAAGATGCTTATTCAATATTAATTTCGTCTTTTTGAAAGCATATGCTTTAGAGATGACAATTTCAAACATGCATGTCGCAAAGCATTTACTATAAAACTTCTCCTCTGACCTGTTCTAAGACTTTTCCATGAGCTAAGTTTCGAATTAAAAATTAAAATAAGTCATATTCAATGATTTACGTTCTTTGATTTTATGCTCATTTGCTACGTCTGAAAAAGGGGTAGTGTCCAAAATCACATTGAGAAAAAACCAAGACTGAAAAACTAGGAAAGTCTTGTGTGCTAACGAAGAGGAATATTATACTGTTAGTGACAATTTTTTTTTTAATTCATATTTGGTTAATTTAAAGCGTTAAATCTTCAACCCCTTTTGCACTAGCATATTTAAAAATTGAGATTTGTTTCTCAATTCCGAAAATTTTATTGATGAATAAAAATGTAGGAAGTCAACCATTGTACCAAGAAGTAGCTACTTAATTTTAGAATAATAAATCATTCTAGTCCGTCTAGACCGTTTTACGTTGATATAAAAGAATGTATTACACCGGCAAACCGGCAAACATTAGAGTAAAGAACATACCTATATCGTTTAATTACGGTTTTGTCTTCATTTTGTTCTAATTTTTCGTGAAATTACCATTCTTACAATTTCATTTAATTTTTTAAACATGCAGAACAAAACAATGTGTGACAAAAAAAATTCCCTGCAAATGTTGTTTTTCATCATTTACAAATATTATAATATATTATACGGATTTAAAAAAAAATCAACATATCATCCAAGCAAGTTCTTTTATAATTACGAAAACACTTGCTCCTAGAAGAATTTGATTAAAATCAGAAAACGTGCTGAACTATTTGCGCTCAAGCGAACATAGAAAGAAAACCGTCATTCTCCGTGTAAATGGCTTAATATTAAATGATAAAATGTGCCGAATTTGAAATAAAACACCAGAAATATCAATATTTTGTGCTGTATTTTTCCTGATATTATTTCTCAAGTTCAATGCAGAACTTTCATTAGCACTCATCAAAGTAAAATACCGGACAATCGGCTTAACCATGACAATTATAATCAAGAGCTAATTTATTTTCATAAAAAACTAAGTGACAAAAATGACGACTGGATGAAAATTCTTGGTCATCGAAATGAAATTTTAGAAAAATACGACTCCCGACTGCTAATTTCGAGCATGAATGGACGATTTTTTATTATTGCATTTAAATGTTCAGCCGTTTTCTTATTTAGCTACTCTCTTCCTATACACGAGAAAATCACTGATCATGACATAAGTGATCTTTGATAAATCATTTGAAAATCAAAGGAAAAATGGCAAACAAAAGTAATTTCACGCCGTGACACAAAATCGGTTGTTGCCACCCACAATTCTTCTAATCTTGAACAAGTGACATTGCGAAAGAGATTTTTTTTTCTACTTGCCTTCCTAACTTCCGCTCTGAATTACGAACAATCCGGTTTCGAACCACTGAGCGAAAGACAAAAACTTTCGATACATTTACCTACATATCACTCTCACTTTCTAAGTGGCGCAAGCACAAATTCCAACGTGGGATAGTTCAAAATTAAGCTCGAGCTGCTAATCACATTGTATTTCGATTGATGCTCAGGAGTTTTGCTCGGACATATTGGCTTTTGCAATTAATTTTGAGGGGGGAAATTGCTTTCGCAAAACAATTTTGAAATTTGATAAGCACTAAGGGTGCGACATGGATGCCGGTGTATTCATAAATCAATGTTTTCTACAATGAAGTAATGCAATGAATATTTGCTTAACAAAAAGTTTTATGTTCGATGTTTTTGCTCTGTTAATGTTTTGGATTAAAATTTTTAAATGTTCTCAAAAAAGGGGGGAGGGAGGAGAAGAAATTGACAACTGCATTTCAGGCATTTTAGTAATAATAAAATTTGTAGTTCAACCATGGACAACCTGAACTATAACTTTTGGGAGGGGTGAGGGAATTCTTAATTTGTCCAATGAAACTCCGAATTGTGCCCCAAATGACAAAATACGGATTTACACTCACGTGCATCTAATGAAAAAGGACAACCGGGCATTTAAAAATTACAATTTGGCAATTCTGTCTCCAAATTGACCGAATCGTCAGACAATATTTGTCGAATAAGGACATTTTTTGGAAGATCACAGTGCCCTTCTGTGGCCTCCCTGGCACTGAGTCCACAACTCTCAACTGTTGACGCACGGTAAACTACAAAAATCAATTACTATTTCACGGGAGCTCAACTATTGTATTATTACTATTATTATTTTTTTCCACTTATAAGCGTCTTTTTCCCTCAAATTTTTTATGTATTAAAATAAGTTATGAAGCCTATAAGACACTGGTACTTTTTTGTTAGAAAATGATCAAATATTTGATTTTGAAGTTTTTCTTTGCATTAGGAATACTTTATAAAATACGAAGTTCACAAAGAACTATTTTCCCATTTCATAGTTTCTTCAGAAAAAAAGTCCCAAATTAAGCAGTTAATTTTGATCTAGTTGCATTTTCAAACGCATACTCACTCTTATATTCCTCCAAAACTCTGAATACGAATAAGTGACCCACCAAAGTACGCAGTTAAAATAGAGCCGATCCCTTATGTCCCAGATACATATTATACAAGAGTATATTTAAGTATATTTACCTCCTTAATTTTTTTTTCTTTAGCACGAAATATAAGACGGGAAACTTGTTATTATTCCAATGTTTCGTGTCTCGAAACGCCCTGCATTGTTCAGCAACTACTAGACTACATTTTTATTTGAAAAATTGAAGGGGTGAGGGGGGGGGGTATTGTGCAGCTAATTAAAAACTATTAGAGCAATTAAAGTTTTACGATTAAATTGTGTTGTGCTAAGATAGAGGCATTTAAAAAAAAGGAAGTTAAAATTACTTTCTTAGAATCTTCTATAGCCCACAAATAACTGACGGTTCAAAAAAAATGTATTACTGTAATACAAATTTTTCTATGGTGATAAAATAAATGTTTAATGAAAGTAACATCATTGTTAATCAATGTTTAAGTAATGGTTTCTATTCTCGCGCCTTTAACTGTAACCACGGATGGCAATCTTTTTGGAAAGGCTTCTGCAGCGGCACGCATTTACAGAGGCACTCTTTCACGAGCACATTTTATTAATTTTTTTATTCGTATACTTCGCTTTTTCCACCACTATGCCTTACTTCTACACTACCTGTTTCTTTAAACTATTTTAAAGTTCTTTCAGTTAATCTCTTTGACACATTTAAATACTTCATTTTTTTAAATCACAATTCCGCTTACCTTTTAAATGCAATTCGAGAATTAAACGGCGTTTAACATCCATCTTGATAATGCAAAGAATGAAACGGATTTTAATTCAAAGAATCGTCTGCACTATTGCTCATTAGAATTAAACTAAATCTATTAAGTGTTGCCAACAGTAAAAAACATCTTGAATGTAAATTATGCACATATAAATTTTGCCGTCAGTTATTTCTGGGCACCCTGTAAATGTCTCTTTCAGTCCTCTGAGGTAGATGTGCGTGCTCTAGAATAAGGATAGTCAAATTTTTACACTTCGGGGAAGGCTTTGATATCAAACGTTTATCCAACTAAAATTTACAAAATTATCATTACTTTATCATTTCGTTTAGCAGCTTTTTTTTCTAAAATACATTCTCAAAGAATAATGAGCAAAAAAGGAACAATATTTAAAATTGTAACAACTTAATGAGAAGATCCCCCCCCCCCGTTACTTTTTTCCCTTTTCCCCTCTTTTTAACCACTTACTTATTACAAGGGTGCGAAAAATTTTCCAAGCTTAATATTTCCCCCAAATTTTTTTGGGGTAAAATTTACCCCAAATGCGTTTCGATGTGCCTAAGCGATGTCACCTGGCCAATTTCTAACATAAAAAGTCAATCTACAAAATTGAAAGGTTTTGAATAATTCAGTGAGATGTCCCTGCATGATAAATTTTAATTAAAAATAGTTCATTTATCTCTTTTTTTTCGGAAAATTTTCTAAAGAACAAAAAATTACCACGAACCTAGTTATCAGGTGTTCAGACATTTTACGCCCCTGTTTTTCGGTTATGAGAGTTCAATTTTTATGAGAAATTAAAATTGTGTTAAAATAATGACGTTTTGGTTAAGCAAATAGTCATGCACTTGTAGAAACCCTGTCTAAGGTCATCAGGGCTCCATGAAACATAGGCTCAAACATAGGCTGGATTCTAGAACAGAGGTAAGTATCCCTCATCAATGCAAGAAATTTAATGCGTTTAAGTCATACTTTGTGTTATTGTGCGTTTTGATCGCTAGAAAAATGAGCTACGGAACTGAAATAGTTACTATACATTAGTAATTTTTTTTACATCAAAAATTCTTTTGTTTTTATCGTTTTCTTTTTCTTTTCTCGTAACATTGTAGAAAGTACTTTGCTTTTTGTTGGTCGCTATATTATCAATATTTATCTCTTGATCAGATTTTTGACCTAAATATTATGAATGCTTACAAGAGGTGATAACGGTCTCATTTAGGGCAGTTGACTAATAGTTTTATACTGAGAGTTCTAGTAGCTTATCCGCACATATTTACCATTGCATTAATTCTTGACTAACTAACATTTTTGTTGATTGAGCTATCGAACGTTTAAATTTGAAGTATAAACTATTTTGCAATTCTCATTCTTTTAAAACTTGGTTGTCAGAATTTCGAATTTCAAAATGTAAACGAAATAAATTTGAAATATTTTTTTTCAGCATTCATCTTGACAGTTTACCAACAATTATGAGCAAAACTGAAAACTTTCCGTTGATAAAACACATTTTAAACTTCATTATTTTCTGATTTATGATTCCGTTACGCTAATCTTTGATAACCAACCAACTAGATTTTAAAATGCTACACCAGCGTGTGTATTGCTCGAAGCTTTTTTTAAATTCCATGTGATTTTTTTTTTTTTCATTATTGGCGGAATTCAGCTCATTTAAACATTAAACTAAGTCTTGAAGACGAAACTGCCGTGCTAAGTGCAAGTCATATCTGCAGCAGAGTTCAAAATAAGAAGTTGTAGTTTTAAAGTTTTGAGCATGTATTAAGTATGTATTTGATTCAAATGCAACTTTTTCGGGATTTCTTTCAAAAAAAAATTCCTACTAATAAATGATGATGAAACATTGTATTTAGGTAAAATATGAGAAAAAGAACCACCTAATAACCGTAACTCCGTTTTGGTAAAAAGTGTAAATACGGCTTTTGTGCTTAGCACAGCAGTATAGGACTCTCAAAAATTACATTTCAACTCATATCTCGCTAAATAATCGGTTATTTTGTTAAGTAACAAAGTAAAATGCAATTTTGAAACTAGCTAAACCAATTTCAAAAATTTTTACGGTTTATTTGCACAAAATTATTTACGGAAACCATGCTTAGAAATTATTTCGTTTAGTAGTGCATCATTGCATTTAAGTTATAAATGAAACGCAATAAATTTCCGGATTGGTCATCTACATATCTAGTGAAAGTGAAGAACAGTCTCATGAAGTAGTAGTAAACGCACTTCCTGACTTTATGAATAGAGAGAAGATAATAAATTTGGCAAACGCAAAATCCACTTCACATCAGCTTTGGTTACTAATTGCTGTTCTACTGTTTCACCATCTGAATTTAATAAAAATGAAATTATTAGTCTACTGCGGAAACGTCCAATCGAACTCACTTAGAATACTCTGCATTGCTTTGCATAACAATCGATAAAACCAAACTTGCATAAAACTTAACAGCCGAGATTTCGTAAATAATAGGAAGGCGGTGCCAAAAAGGGGGCACAACCGTTCTCTTTGACTTCTTTTTTCTTCTTTAGGATGCTTTCTCTTTTAGTGAGATATCTCAGAGAGATTATATCAAATGTTTTCAACATTTTCTCATGATAAAATGGCTTGGTGGGTTACAATTTCAAGGAAAAACGAATATCTCAAAGGAACAGGGCCGCCGAGACGCGAAGCAGCAGGGGCATATTCCCCGGGGCCTATTCTCAAAGAGGTCAGCAAGTCCAGCGAAAGGATATCGAAGGGAAAAAGTTTTAGGGCACAGTAGCGCTGCGAGAACTTTTTCATGTAAAAGGGGGTTCACTTATAACACATATCTACTTACAAACACACTTATACATATATACACTGTCAAAAAAAAAAAAAAAAAATGCAGCCAGAAGGAAAAGAACTATGTTCACGAAACATTTAAAATGTATGTAATGTTAGGAGGTGAGCAAATTGTTGCAAATTCAAAACAAAAGATTGTTTTATCAAGAAGTTACGCCACGAAAAATGTTACAAATCAGTGAGTAGTTGTGAAAGATCATGTGAAAGATCATGTTATTATCTTTGCAATTGAGCACTAATTCATCAATATTCTCTAATGGCTGCAGTTGCCTTCGAAGCAGGTCGGAAATGTGCTCTATTGACGAGAGAGGTCTCGTGACTCTGCAGCGAAGGAAGCATATCCTTGAAGACGTAGGAAAAGACCCGCAGTATGTGAACAAGCGTTGTCTTGTTAATAAATGGTACCTCTGATCGACTTAATGGCATAGACAACTCAATGTTGAAATGTCGTTTAAGTCAACTGCGAGCCGTCATAGTGTTTTTAAGGATTATTAGAGGTGATCGCGTGTTCAAACTCGCTATGCTATCACACTTTGTATAAATGCCGTATCCCACTCTAGAGAAAGTGCCGGATCGAGCTGATGGCTTTTAAGGGTCCACATGCAAGTGCGTCGACCATTTAATTAATACTCAATGATTCAATCAGGATTCATCTCTGAATATCACAAGCTTCCAGCAGGTTACATACTAGCTTGCCCGAGTTCGGCAAAAATACAGTCGACACTGCCTATGGGGATCAATAGTAGACATCATATTGGGCGTCGGACCCTTGTTTCATTGGTATCAAAATTTACATTTTTGCCTTGTTTCTTGACAGTGGCCCGAGTTCTACTGGATGCGAGTATTTTTTGTGACATAGTGTTTATACAGAATAATATTATATGTAAGTTTCATGCAGTCACGTTGGTATGACCCACCCTACCAGACCCTTCATCGATGAGTTTGCTTTACATATTAACGTCTCCCAGGGGCCCGGTAAAACTCTCGTGGCCCTATATAAAGATACGATTTCATTGTCACATGGCAACTAGTCAGTCAGAAACGGCAAAATATACAAACTTTTTGTTTTCTTTGCTCGTACTTATTATTTCTAGAGAAAACATCGCAAACACAATACACACTACGACTAGATTCAATTTTAAATGTACTCACCACAGGGTTATTTCGCTGGCCAGATTCATTTCCATTCGTTAAAGCTGCAGTACTACGATGATCATTTCGTCGAGTCTTCTTAGCCTTGTTCTCCAGGTATTTCTGCTTCAGCAAGATGGTGTCCTGCCTCTGGGCTTCATACAGTCCATTCGAAGCCTGGTCATAGCGAGGCAGACACGAACCTTGGTGTCGTCGGTATACCTCAAGTCTTCGTCTCAGCCGATCTACGACAGTTTGTCTTTTGGCGGGCAAAATGTCCGGACCAGAGGCAGGTGCTCCGCCCCCGCCGGGAGGCGGGTAGCAGCCCACGTCCAGCGTCGTAGTTTCGCCTGTTGGTGAGCAATGCGAATAAAGGAGAGACAGATCTGTTGGTGTTCCCCGTTGTGGATTCGCACACCAATCTGGAATCTCGTGGCGAGCAATTTTTCTGCTGGCCTTCACTTACTGCCCTGCTTGACAGTCAGACATTGGTGCCACCTTGCGCATTGGGAAGTAGGTAAGTATCCTGATCATCGATGAACTATGGGAACCTGAAGAAAGAAGAAAAAATGTTTCAAGGATTTGCTTAATTTATTTCAACTTCACAACTCAAAAGTTATTTGCAATAAAAGTGGTCAACAATTGTTACAACAAAAATATTGCAAGCATAAGATTCAATATTTAACATTATTGTCAATCATTTTGCATAGTTTCTTTGTCCGAATTACTGACTGACACGTTGCCAATGCATGATGCTATGAAAATTCAAAAATTGCCATGTGACATGTTATTCATAATATACCTCAGTTTGACGTCGCGCTCTGACCTGCTTTTTAATTTATGCCTTTCACCTCCACCACCCTCTTTTACAATACAGCCGTTTGTAAAAACAAGAACAATTAATTATGACGAAATATGTTTTTTTAAAAAAATTAAACAATACAGTTGTGCTTGCCCCTCCTCCATTACTTACTTTAAATTTGAAAAGTAATACAGTTAGAATATGTAATGGGTGTTTCTGAAAATTATAAAGCATATGATAATTCATATTTGCATAGCATTGTATATTTTTTGGAGGCATATTTTTTTTTCTTTCAAAATATATTACAATATCATATTCTGTTTTAAGTATAGTCTGCAAAATATTCCTTATTTCACATAGTGTCCAAAATAAAATTCACAACCAGATTCACAACCACATATTTTTTAATCAGATACTCTTTGAAACAACAAAAATAAAATAACAAGTACAGCTAGGAAAAAGTAATGTTGCTATCAGAGTAGCGTACATAGATTTAGGTGCGCCCCCCCCCTCCCCCGCACGCTCATTCTCTAAAGGAAAATTGTTTTCAATTATAATAAATGTATTTTCAGTGTAACTCATAGTGCTATTTCTCTGGATCGTACGCACTCAAACCTCGTGCACGCTCCCACCCTGCGGGGGTTCTACATATGCCACTGGTTGCTATAAATAGCTACAGTCGAAGCCGCTTATTAGAATATCGGTTAAAAGAACATCCCGCTTAATATAATTCACTTTCTATGTACCAAATTACTGTAATGCATTATTTTTATCCCGGATAATGGAATATGCCGATTATTAGAATATTTTTTTCGTGGCAAAACCGCTATTCCATTAAGCGGGATCTACTGTATTTAATTATGGAACTTCAGGACACATCACAATAATACACTTAATGTAAAACCGGTTAAAAATAAATAATGCAAAAATAATTCTTTAATGAATGAAAATTCTAATTCAATTAATTTATTTTTAATCAATTTATTTACTCATTTATTTGCTTAACTCTTCACATGCTTCCTTCTCACAGAAGCATTGCTCAAAAGTATTTACTCACTCAAAAACATTATAGAAAACAAAAAACTTGTAAGCGTTATCACGTTGCATGAAATCGCAGAACTTCGTTAAAGAAATTTCCCGTAATATTTACATTTATTTCAAGTTACATTCACGCATTAAAAATGAAATAAAGTATGTGTATAATCAAGCAATAATGTATCTTTATATTTTTGATGATGCAGAGCCTCCATTGTTTATTTCATTTTTATGTTATAAAAAGTCATAAACAATGGAGAGGGGGATTAAACAATCCGTATAAGTAGAAAGAATTAAGAACAGACTGGTCGTCAAATTGTACCTCTATATGTAATAAGTAAAATTAATTCTTGGTAAATTCTTTGTTGAAATGTAAAAAAGTATTTTTTATTTAGAGTTCATCCAGACACAATGCCATTTTTCCGTGCACCACATCATTAATGTCATTAATTGTCGTTCAATTATATTTCTTTTCAATAAATGTTTCCAGTCTTATCAGAGAAATGTTTATTCAAAAATAACACTCAAATTCCAGTACATAAACAACAGTTGCCAGAATAAAAACAGCAATAAGACAAAAAAACGTAACTTAAGTAATTTTCATATTCATATCGTAACAAACATGTCACAAATAACTAATACAAGATGCAAAAATTTGAAAAAAAAAGAGAGAAAACAATGAAAGTAGCCATAAATTAAAAGCAGTAAATAAAAAGGCATAATTATTGTAACATAAACTGTACCGTAATAAAAAGCTTCGGGTATGTGTTCAAACCATTATCGGGCCAAACAAAAATATGGCATTATTACAAAAATATGGCATTAATATAAAGACTTAATGAAAAGATATTTGCACCACACAAGTCGTTTTGGGTTTAAAAAAGTGAAATACATCAGAATTTAGGTAATTGAATCTGGCATTTTGCGTATGAACATTAAAAGTCTATTGCTTTTTTCTTAACAACTTTTACACATTTTATGATAAAGCAAAATGAATACGTAACGAGGTTCGGCAATTTTTTCGTTATTTTAATCAGTAAAAACTTTCCTTATTGGCGTTTCTATTTCTTATGTTAAAAAGCGTGTTAATGTGAAACATTTTGAAAGGAACAAAAAATGCCCCTAAATTTTATGAGAAAGGCAAAAATTATTCTTAATTTTGTCTTTCTCGGGAAAATAACTAAATATAGCTCTATTTATTATTCTCTTTTCAAAAAATAACTTTTATTATTATTTTTTTTTCTACTAAACTCTAAAAGACTAAATCAAAATTTGTTAACTTCAATTCATAGAAGATTAATCTGAGGTATCTTGGAGATTTTTTTAAAGGATTAATATTTCAGTTTCATATTTTATACAGTCTTAATATTTAAATCACAAATATTAAGCTTTTTACCTTCTAAATATTGCACGAAGAATTTTTTTAGTTATGAATGGAATTGAAATCAATTAGATACTTTAATTAAATATTTTAGGGAGCCGTAATTAAATATTTATTAATTACAACTAATTGTTATTTATACTTGTGCATTGCTAATAGTGCAATAAATGTAAATTAATTCGATTCTAGACCCTTTTCGCTTTGGAGTACTTTTGTAGTGCATACTTAGACAGTTTTGAGCAAAAGCAGGTTTTTAATTTATTATTATTACTTTTATTTTTTTTGGACGGCAAAAACCACCTGTCCTGGCCAAAACCAACTTCTAACGAGGAAAGTCCATAAATCCAACCACACGGATAAAACTATCGGTATTTATTTGTAGAATTTTTTTCTTTTTTTTTTACTTTTCGGGCTTATGAGAAGTGATAAATGAAATTTTATTTTGAATAAGTAAAAATGCTCGAAGTTTTCTTTCCAGTTTCGCTAAAAATTTATAACCTAATAAAAATTCATCTCAAGTGCTATATTTTTTCTTTCTTGGTTGCACTTTGACAGGACACATTTTCCTTTCTTTTTTTTTTTTTGTTCACTTTTTAGAATATGTGTATTCGGCCAGAAGAACTAAATAAATATATTTTTGTTTAAGAAATTAAGCAGAGATATAACTGAGATTTTTTCGAGACTTAAATTATACAAAAACAATTGGAGGAAGTTATCAATTTCATTGTTCTAATGATGAAATGTAAGATGACAGGGAACAAAAGGACATCAGTTTTGATTTTTAAAATTTAGAAAGCTTAGCATTTTGTTTTTAACTTAAGAATAATTAATCGCTTTTTTTTTTATTTTCAAAAAAGTTATAATTTTATGAAAAATATGGATCGTGAAAATACTTTAGTTTAAATTTTGGGGCATATTTCCGATGTTTAGTGCGAAAAATGAGCTTTTCAATAAATAAAAAAATTCTGAAAACGTGCATACTCTTTTCCAGCCTCTTCGGTTACCTTTTACGGTCCATTATAGAAAATCTATGTGCTCTAAGTTCAAGTTTACTTTGAAACAATCGAATACGAGAAATTTATGTTTGAACTTCAAAAAATATATTCAAATATATATATTTATCTGAAAACACAGCAAATTTCAACATTACACTTCAGAGCTTATGGTCTTCAAAGGGTTAAAGACTTATGCTACAGCAAAATTTTCACGTTACACGTCGAAAAAAAATACCAAAGTCGAAGTATTTTTCCATGACATACACCTCTCGATGTGAATCCATAGATTCTTTGGTGTTTAATTGACTTATGTTGATCTAAAGATGACCCTGGAGTTATTAGTTGATGGTATAATATTTGACGGCATCAGATTCTCGTTTGTTATAATGGAATTTTAATTGCTGCCTTTAGAAGTCAATTTCCAATCAGATGAAGCAAAGTTGGACACATTTTGTCTTTGATTACAGATGAATCACAAACAAAACTATTGATTTTATATTTTGCAACTATGGCAAGCAAATCGTATTACTCACTACTGTTACTTTATGTTGCATCCAAGACTTCCTTAGTAAATAGTGGAATTCAAAGATTAGGAAAGAGTCAGAAAATTTAGAGATTATAGCGATGATTGGCAAACGTAATACTTTGAAAAGACATGTTCTGCTATTCTTTCTTGATCCAGGTTCTTATGGAAGTAAAAAAAAAAATATCCGTACAATTAAGAAAAATATTATTTGAAACTTAGCACAAAAATTACAAAACAACATAGGATGTTTAGTTTTTTTTACTACATACATTTTTGTTGCAACGTATTGTAAACACATATTTTAATTTAATTGTACAGTTACTTCTACTCTCTAACACATATGGGTCATTCCGACGAAAATGGTACAAATCATGTCTGAAACTCTTTGCTTAAGATTAAAAATTTAAATAATTTCCACCAACTAATCATATTTTTTTTATTGAGTTTCGGTTTATTTGTGTATAATGAAGTGTAAATAACTAGTACATGACTCATTTATGAAAGGATTTTAAATATTTCGATCACTTTGGTTAACAGAGTGGACATATAACAGAGTGGACAAATAAGCCTTTAAAAATATCTGTATAATCACAAAAAAAAGTTAGAATCACAGAACAAGCATAAAGTGGAACAAACAGCCTAAAACTGTAAGTCTGTCTGCAATTTCAAGAAAAAATTTATTTTTTTCATCATGAAATCGGCTCTAACAGAGTGGACATCCAACAGTCCAAATTAACTACCATAAGAAAAGAATTAGGCTCACCCTGGTTGTTGACTACATAATTCAATGAAGCAAGCTAATTACGGCAGTTATACTACCTATATTTTTAAAAAAATATATCAGATTGAATGCAATTGTTTATTTTATTTCCAAAAGGCATATAACAGAGTGGACAATTCGAAACATAGAAAATCTAGGGACATGGATAAATAATAGTGTTTTTTGATGAATTTTTTTTTCCTTTGCGTAATAATCTGCAGAAATGGTGTCAGAAGCATCTTTTGTGCAATACAGTGTCATTTATTTTGTTGTTACATTTCAGCTTAATTTTAAATCACATTTAAAACTCTAACAATTTGAAGCTGGGACACGTCATTTTCTCCTTCTTATGACAAAGATAATTTTTTTTTGTGTCATTTCTAAATGGATTATACCAAATCAATTGATACTTGACGGCACAAAATTGAATGGAGAACCAATAAAATACACTTAATGGGTGGTTGTTATTAAAATTGATTTTAAAAAATTCTAAAGTCTCGGACATGATTTGTACCATTTTCGTCGGAATGACCCATATTCATTGCGTTTAAAATAGATAGTTTTCATTACAGGCCTTTTTTATGATTTCGCACTAAAGTTAAATTAAAACTACATAAACAAATCAATAGAACTCGTTGGAACATGCATAATTTCTCTTTAAGCACGAATTACGGAGAATCTATTATACAATTTTGACTATTTATACTGCTGTACATTCTATGGACTAAGACTTTTTCCAGTTAAATTCGGAATTTGTGTTCCTCCTTCGCTCAGTTATCGAAATCTGTGTTACAATTATTAAACAAGCCCAATGCTTCGATAATTTGATTATAATAATTTGGGAAGAAAAAATGCAAATTTAAAAAATTGTACCCCCTGTACAATAAGTTACGAAAAATCTGTCCTTCATTAAAGAAAAACGTATCTTACTTTTTATGCATGTTGATAGAATGCGTCTCACGATTTTGATTTAGGATACAAATACAGATTGAGTGACGGCTAATCAATCCATCAGAAACATGATTACTGAATCTTTTCGTTGGTGATGACCTCAGAAAGAAGGAAAGAATTTCAGGTTAGAATTGCAGCATTCAGGTTATACAACATTTTGATTGTTGCTAATCAACAATTGATAGACGGGTACATTTAGCGATCATTTTCAGACTTATTCTAATCTCGCGGGAAACGCAAATAAGGTTTTAAAGATATAATCTAAATACTACTTTAAAATGTCATCTCATGGAAAAGCCAAGCTTTTGTTACCTTTTATCTACTAGCTCGAAAAACTTGGAGGGCCCCATGCAACCCATGTATTCCATGTTGAACATCATTGCTTTATAATACATATGAGCTAATTTCCTTTTATTTAGCTTTAGTGACTTAAAATTAAAAATATAATATATATTCATGTTTCAACTAGGGCAGATAATTCGTTGTTTGTTAATAATGGATGAGATGTTATTCTGTTGTGTATGCAAATTTCTTTTCCGTTATATTTACCGGACGGGACTAAACAAATATTATGAGAAAACTATTTCTTAAGTTCTTTTATATTAAATTAGCCGGGTACCCGGCCCTGCCCGGGTTTCTGTGGGTGTAGGGTGGTTTAGTGAAACTCATTCATAAATTTCCCAACACTAAAGTGCATATCTATAAACATAATGGCTACTTCTGTTAACAATGGCTATGTTATGGATAAACTATAAAAAAAATAATGCAAGCTAAAAAAGAATAGCAAGCTACAAATAATGTTTGAGTAAATAGGAAATGTTATAAGCTTGGTATATTAAAATAAATATATATTTACAGTATCAATCGCACTGAAATTAACCATTTCCAAATATTGCTCGTTAAATAAGTCCCATTATTAGTTTCTATCCTAGTGACAACATCGGTGAGGTGAAAACATCTTATGTACCTAATTTAGAAATTTTTTTGACTATAAACACTTTCTATTCTCTAACTATTGCCAAAATCAATTTTTTTTTTAATTTCACCCGTTAGCGATTGTTGGCTCAGATAAACATAAAAATCCTTAGAAGGCAATAAATACCATACTTACTCCAGAGAAGCCTTGGTTCAAAATTTTCAATATGATTACAATCAATATTATTGCTGCATGGCACCAAATTTTTGCAACAATGGGTTGAAAATTTAATCATTTAATGGGGAAATGACATAAAATTAACTGTTTTCCATAATAACTTTTTTAAACTAAGCTTTTTAGAAATAAATTATAGCTTATCCTGCTCCCTGTTACTGTAGCTATCTACGGTGAAAAAATAGTTAAAATCGGTTCAGTAGTTTGGAAGATTACCCCGGACATACGTTTTCAAAAGTAGTCTTTTATGTATATAGATATATTGCTTTCATAAAGATCTTTTAACGCTGCTAAATACCCAGGTAGCACAAATAACCTTTAAACGTTTTTAAGCGGTTGTTACAACGTTAATAACCATTTTACAACCTTTAAAAACGAAGTGTGCTACTTGGGTAATTGTGAATAAACTTCTTTTATAGAATAACGTTCTAATGGGTCGATACGGAATCAGATTCTACATAAAATGCAGCAATAAAGTGAAAATCGTCATTTTTGGACTTATGTCGTTCTGGTTCTGAAGTACAGAATTATCAGTTATTTTATTTATGAATCAAATGGGTTTCTGTTGCGCATGGAAAGTTCTTTTTTGTTATATTTACTGTATGGCACTAAACAAATATTAGAGAAAAAATTTCTAAAGTCTTTTCACGTTAAATATATTGTTTTCATAAAGAATTATCAGTTATTTTATACGTAATAGGCATAAAAGTACGTCGAAACTATGGTAATTTGTGTTAGTCAGTTACGGTGACCTTTTCCTCTGTTTATAATTAATGATATTAAATATTCTGCAGAGAAAATAACTACCTTTAGCCCATTCATGTCATCAAATGCAATGTATAACCACAACTTGAATGAATATTTAAAGCAGTGAGGCCATTTTACCTTCCGTGATTGTTAGTATGTTGCAATGGAATTGCCCACTGGCATACGATGAGTATTTGAGTATTCAACAGCTGATAGAGAATTTTGCTTAACTCCCGATTATTTGAGATGATTTAATGTTCGTATTTACACGGAAAGATTAAAAACACGGATAGTTGAATAATGGCGATTTAAAACGCAGATAAAGGGGAAAATTACAAAAAAAAAAACATACTTTTTAGGATGCTGTGAACGTAGACGATGACAAAGATTTATCCTTTTACATCCCCTCCCTCAACAACCATATCCTAAATTTGATGAGATGCATTGTAATCTAAGTTGACGCTTAGTTATGGGGATAAATTTATTTTATGTCTTTTTTTGCCAAAACTAACTTTTTTTTTGCACAAGTTATAATTATCTGTTTTTATCTTGACAATACACTTGAAATATTTTGAATGATTTTTACTTCTTATTTATTTATTTATTCGTTTATTATTATTACTATTATTATAAATTTAAATGCACCGTAAGTCAACGACCAGATAGTCAGGTAAGCTTCAAACGGCACGAATAACCAGCAGACAATCGAGTTCAGGGTCAGAATTTGGTTTATGACACTGTTTCATAAACCGTGGATTTTGTCTAATACACCACCGCAAAAGTTTTCGAAAGGATAACGCTTACGAAGAAAACATAAATCTTAAGAATATCTTTTATTTTTCTTCTCCAAATTGAAAAAAAAAGAACACAAGTCATCCCCATACAGGGTCAATAAATTGCCGCAGATTCTTCACTACCCCGAATAAATGGGAAATTTAAAATATCCACCGGGTTATAAAAATCCAATTTAAACCTTGTTTTAACAAAGTGAAAAAACGCACTGAGATCACTTATCTCTACTACATATGAAGAAAATAATGCCTACAAAAGCAAGTTCTGAATTTTAAAGACAAATACAATAGCGTCTGGCCAATAGTTAAATTGCGATAATTTCACAAAATGTCGCATTTTCTCCAGAAACAAAGGGAAAGAAAATAGACTTCTGGATACATTTATCGGGAGACAAATCAAATGAAGGGTCGAGCATGAGCAATTACTACTCAATTTGCAACATTGTTTTTATTCTGTGACAGGAATTTGAGACTTCTGAAGCCTAGCTTATACGTTCACAAATAGACTATGTTTAGAATTTTAAACAATACAGCGAAATCATTTGAAAGTTCACTTGACTTAAAAAAATTTTGATTTTTTTTTTTTTTTGTCTGAAAATTTTGGACCAACATTGAAATTACGCGCCATTTACGAGACTAGATTGTTACCTTGATTTACAAATTTCGACTTTATATAAGGAGAATTGTTTTTAAAATTAATTTTTCATCCATTAACTATTTTTAAACAGTAAAATTTAAAAAAATCAATAATTAAGTTGCCAAATCAAAAAAATAATCAGTCTTGAAAATAAAATCGAACAGTCAATCGGAAATACTTAGAAGACGAAATTATTTGAAGAAGAAAAAAAAATCATTCGTTGCACCCCCGACCCCCCTTAATAATACTGAACATAAACGGCTCAAAACTGAAGAAAATATGACCAACGATCCCAAGTGAAATTCATTCAATAAATTACATAAAGCTTTTTGTTTACTGCTCCGAGCAAATTTAACTTAATATAGATCAAATTAAAAGGCGTTCATGTGTAATAATTAAATTGCCATTTAATTGATAGGTTAAATATAGAATTAGAAGTCGGTGCAGTTACATTTTGAAGCAGAATTTTGAAAATGTACAAAAATACATTAAATGCCGCTGTTTATAAAACAAGCGGGAACAATTTACATAATGTCATAAACAAAACAGCACGTAAATGTATTTAACAATAAGACTTCATTATCTCAAGCTATATTTGATTAAATATTGTATCCTGATATATTTCAACTATTTTACTATTATTATTTTGTTTTCTTAAATTTCAAACAAATTTATAATAAATAGTACGTTCATGAACAAATTTCCGCACAATCACTACCAATTTGCTTGGTAGTGATATTTTCAAGTTAAATATTCTTATTTTCGTACTTAACAAGTCATGAAAAAGTAATATAATAATAGCGCCAATAATTTCAATTTTGTTACTTCAACCACAGAGAGAAGACGTCATTTATTAATGTGACATATTTTTACAATGCCCTGTTAATGTCAGTATAACTTTTAATAAAGATAGAATAGTCCTCGAGAGATAAAAATTAACCATGGCTTCCAACAAAGCAATTTAGTCTAATACAGAAGCAAGGGAAAGGGGGTGGTCCCTGTATCCGCGAATCCCACTCGTGAAGCTATAAATAAAATTCTTTTAATGAAAATTAAAGCTATTCTCTTCTGTTTAAAGATGCATTTCATTATCTTATCAATTTTATGTATGTTGTTTATTACGTGATGTATGCATGGTAATTCTGAATGGTAGTCACTGGCGACTAAAATCACAGTAATTAGTCACCATTTTTGCACTTTTGGCTGAGATTTTTAAAAAAACACAAATTCAGCTCAAAAATGAAATAACCAATTCGCTATTCAAAATTGTAACATTAAATTCAAAGATTCTGTACAAAGATAAATAGAAATATTTCAATGGATAATTTAAGATAAAGGTCTAAGCATTAAACAAAAGGAAATATTTTGCAAATATTTATTTATAATGCAAATGTAGGTAATATAACTAAATGAGAGCAAATTTAAAGGCTCATATAGGTTTGGTTTATTTATTAGTCAGAAAATTTCTGTCGTGATGAGACGATTATTTTTCAAGAAATTTAGAATTATAATTAATCGTAAAAGCAATAACCAATAACGTTATACACTTTACTCAATTAAAAAAAAAAAAAAAAGAAAAGAAAATATAAAAACGGATCACTTTAAAATACGAGGTACGAGGTAAGTTAAGAACAAGTTATTCTGTTACTTGTATTGAAAATATCGATTTGAAATAGACGAGAGGGGGAGGATTCATTTGTACAAAATAAAGATAATGCTTTCTTGAAACTCAAGAGAAGGATTGAAAGAGTGCCACATGTGGGGAGGATTCATTTGTACAAAATAAAGATAATGCTTTCTTGAAACTCAAGAGAAGGATTGAAAGAGTGCCACATGTAAATTCACTTTGAAGTCAAACAATGATCACCACTTTTGGCGACTTGGACTTAATTTTATGGTAGCCATTTTCAATGAAATGGTCGCCCGTTGGCGACAGGCGACCACTAATCTAGAACCTTGATACGAGGTGTGTATACGTGACTGAGTTAAAATCAGATTAAGTCTGCCCTTTTTTACGATTCCAAATACCATACTTTACTAGTTAAAGTCTGGATATCCTTTGAGGAATTTCATGCTATGCACTGGACGGATACTTCGATAAGCATACGATACAACAAAATCCGTTTGGGGGCATGTTCGCGGTCGTTAGTGGCCAACTGGTGGTTGGGGGAAAAAAGACGACGTTAACGTGCACGTGGTTTTTGTTCCAATTCGACCGCAGGACATACGAAGTGATTCTCAGAAAGGAGGTAAAGAGTACTGTTACTTTTACACACATTAAATAAATATTTTTAAAATCGAATATAAATTAATACCCGTTATATAACAATGATAATTCATTTTATAGGATTTATTCATGATATTGTCGATACTTAGTTAAGGAAGGGTGTTACTCACAAATCCTAATTATGTGTTGAATTAATGTTAATTAAAAATACTAAATTGAAGTATTAATCAAATCTACAGAAACAAAAGCAAATTAAATGAAAGAAAACTCGAATGTGTGGAATAATATATTTTGAGTTTTTTTTATTATAAATTGCGAGACAGCACGGTTTTAGATTTCCTGAGCAGTTTCTCAGATATTTGTTATTTGAAGTACTGTATGTCAACCATATTTTATACAGCAATTAATTCCGATTTTGTTTTCAATTCTTTCATTGATTTTGTTTTTAAATACTGTGGTCAACGTTTAAGCTTTACTATCAGTCTGTACTCGACAAATTAATTTGGTTTCCTCAGAACGATGTCTAAGAAATAAAGGATACATTGTTTTCTAATTTGGGGGAAAGGCGCAGTTTTAGGCAAGAGAAATCAAAAGAAAACTATCAAGTTTTGGAAATAGAAGTAAGCATTCTGCACTGCACATTATCTAAGCGACAGAAAAAGTAACCAACGTTGAAACTATAATGTCAACAACAGAGTAAATATTGCGCCCCCCCCCTCCCCTCTCTTTCTTTATCGAAACATAGACTTTTTCTTTTTGAAACCGTCCCCAGTACGAAATATTGTTGCCTTTGCTTATTACCTTAAGTATGGATGCACCGATAAGCGAATTTGCCGATTACCGATTAATCGGTTGAGCCGATTAATGATAAGGATGATTGTTTTTAATGCTACCAATTTTGCCACCAATGTTTTTTCTCTCTTATCCAATTCAGAGTTTAGAAACAGTAAGTAACTTATTTCCGAGAGAAGTTTTTTTTTTCCATTTTCATAATTTCACAAAATAATTTCAATATTTTATCAAATTTCTTAGAACCAATTTTTATATTATTGTCTATAATCTTGCATTAACACCTTGTTCATTATGTTAATTGGACATAAACATTCAAAAAAAAAAAAAAGGAGAGCGAGTCGGTGGTGAGCACTCCACTTCAGGAGTACTTTTAATTAATTTTTTTGATAATTAGTAGCAATTTAATTCAAGACTTTTATTCTTTGTGAAAATTAGAGGTTATCTAAAAGCATTTTACTAATGAGAAAACTGTTGCCACATGAAAAATGTTGCAACATTGTCTATGTATATTTATTCAGAGTAGGAGAATTAATGTATTAAAAACTTTTTATCAACTGTGAGGATTATTATTACTGTTAATACAATTATTCATCATAGTTTCATAGTGAAGGTATACTTTGAAGAATACTATTTAAAAAAATTTTTTGGCCGATTAATCAGCCCAATTTAAACGATTATTAATAATCGGCAAAGTGGCCGATTATGGCCGATTAATCGGTACTGCCGATTAATCGGTGCATCCCTAACCTTAAGGTACGTTGGTTACAGTCCCAAATGTGCATGTTTCAAGATATAAAAAATTATTCACACACACACACACACTGAAAAAGATAACACATTTTTTGCTTTCATAAATCAAATTATCTGTATGAATCTGTTTCGAAAAAATAACTAAGCTTCTTAATCCCCCCCCCCTCCATTTTTTAATGTTCTACACACTTAACTACAAATATTCTAAAGGGAAAATACTAAATCTTTTTTCTTTTTTTTTATTTGCGTGTAAAAATATTTTTTCTATAGCCAACATAATAATCACGTATCATAATCAACATAATGCCACCTTAAAAAGTGTTAAAACCCAATGTAGATAAATGAAAGGATTTAATCGAACAAATTAAGTAGATTATTACAACAAACGCTCAGTTAGTGAAAATGTTGAATACTGGAAAACCATAATAAATGCATAATAAACTCACAATAAAAGCACAAGTCAAAAAGCCATATGACTTTTGGAGAGAGAAAAATAATGCAATAAAAAGAAGTGTCTTTTGTTAAACATCATAAATTTGGTTTATCTGTGAGAGGAAAGCAATTGGGAATATTGAAAAAAGACTTAAAATCAGGTGTTTTCATTACTTAAAACTGACATATTGTAACATGTAACTAAATAAAGGCTCAAAGAATAAAATATTTGTAACACTGCTCTTTGTTTCAATAAAAATAGTGTTGATAGAAATAAAAAAATTATAAAATACACATATAAAAAGTTACAATAAATTTTCAACTTGTTTTGTTGTTGGAAAATATGTTTTTTCAAATCATTTTACTTCATACTTATTAATTTATTGCAATTATTAATCTGTATTCGAATAAACGAGAATAAAAAAGAACGAATAAGTAACGTTATTACAGCACTCGTCAAAGCATTTCATTGTGTGTTTGCATGAGCCAATATTCACTAGAAAAGCATGTGTTACGATTGAATATTTTGTTTTTCATACATATATTTGAGTATTCAAAGGTTCTATATATATCTGAAAAAAGATGGCATTAATTTAACGAAATACTAAGAAACACATCGTATTTTTACACTAATTTTCACAGATTTCCTTTTCATTATCCATATGACTTACTTCTATTTATTTTAAGCTCAGTTAATTGTAAATAAAATCGGAAAAGAAATATTGATTGAAAACGTGCTAACCTTCAAAAGAAAACTAATGCACAACATTATTTTAAGCATTTTATCCCAAAATAGATCATCAATCAAAAAATACTTTAAAAACGTATGGATTTTTTTTTTTTTTTTTTTTTGATGTAACAACTGTCCTTTGAGTAAACAAAAATGCCTGAAAATCAGTTTTCGAACACAAATATGAAAAAACAAGAAATAAATAAATCAAAATTTAAGTGACATTACTTAGAGATGGCTTATAATGTATCTTAAAATTGTTAAAACAAACATTAATTTAACTATTTATTATGATTAAAATTAAACATATACTAAATTTTTTTCTAAAAAATAACTTACCTCGGATATATTCCTTCGACCGAAGCAAACGTATTCCATGTTGTTTTATATATTTGTTATATTGACCACTATACAAATATATTTACTTTTTATATTGCATCAACTCACAAACTATTTCACTCTTGTGTATTAGTCTATTTGCTTAAGTTGACATAAGTTTTTAAAACGCGCGGTAAATCAGTCATGAGGAAGCGACAGTTCCCTTTAAAAACCTTCCATCAGAATAAATATTGCCAAAGTTAAAGAAAAACAATCAAAATCTTCTCATAATCGTTACTTATATTTTCTTCCCAATACTTTCTTCAACCAGCAGTTTTTAAAAAATGTTTTCACACAAAGCAACAAAGCATAAAGAATAAAAAACCTCGTCTCTATGAGGGGTGTGAATTACTGGAACGTAGTTTTCAATAGCATGCTCGTCAGTAAAGCTTTAACTTTCCGCACAAGTTCTCAAATATCGGCTCACTTGTCAAACAAAAATATTATTCGATCACAAAATGATCCATGCTACAGACAGTTTACAGCACCGGACATAACAATATGAGCTTTCATCATATTTATTTTCAAACACAGAGAATGTGTGATTCTTCACGCGGAACCCAATTACCGAGCACCTAACAGCCCTCACACAAGTTCGTCCACTGAACTAAAACTTAGATTGGACGAGGCGTCGCTGTTTTGAAATCCGCTGGCTAGGGCTGTTTAAGGGTTGCCATGCATAGAAGACTGCCGCCAGTGTGTGACATAAACTGGAAACTTAATTGTCGCCAAATGGCGCTAGACCGATTATCAAGCGACGGGGAAAAGTCTCGTTATACGTTTTTTCTCCTTCCCTTTGTGCTTTTCTTATTTTTTCGAATTCTGTTCTTGGAAAGAAAATCGTTTCGCTCTTTGTTTTTCACGCATTTTAAAATCGCGGTGTGCAAATTAATATGCTCTTGGATTTCAAGACTAATTTATTTAATTTCTCTCTACCTTTTAAGGACACTTAATCACCTGCAACCAAGAGCTTTTTTTTTTTTAAGTTGAACGTTCGCTCATTTTTAAGTTATTATGTTTATGGCATTGATATGCAACTGATAAGGTATTTAATTCGTTTGGTAATGATGCAAAAAAGTAATAATAATACAAATAATAATTATTTTTATCATTATTATTATTATTGTTATTATTATTATTATTTTAGGACCAAACTGTAAATAATGACAGTAAGGACATAATTGTAACGTTTGGCGTTTCATGCAAAATTTTCCGAACATTTTGTGTGCCAATTTATACCAGTAAGCCCCCCCCCCCTTTTTTATATTAAAAATTTCCCAGACGGGCAATGGCTCTTTTTTTCTCATGCATTGTAGTAGTAAAAACTTTGTTCGTTTTTTAAGAACTGTCACAAAAATGATTTCAATTCAAAGATAAGTAATTATTGTAGTAATTACATATCTCTAAAAATTAATAAACGTTTGAGAAAATTCATAGAAAATTAATCACACAATTGACGTAAGAAAGTGTCGCATTACATATGACTACTAAGTTTTTCCTTTTATTTCCTTTTCTTTTTCTTTTTTGAGCATAGAAATATTTTTAACGTGGACTAGCAAAAATCTCTGAGGACCAGTCATTTTTTTTTGCGGACCGCTGGTTCAGAATCTGTGCTTTTGTGGCTGTCGTTATTAAGATATAAACACATACTTTGGATTTGGATTAAGTGAAATATTCTGGCACAAGTAGGTGGTGGTATGGGATGCTCTCTTGAAAATTTCGTGGAGTTGTATTGAAGTCCCTAAAATGCGGTTTTGAACTATATTTGGTCACGTTAAGGAGGGGGTCATGACACCATAGCCCCCTGAAACTGCATTTGCGCTCTCTGCTGGCCATCAGTTTGCTGCCTTATAGTCATTATTACGCGAATCTTAATGTTGAGCTTCTACTGTATATTTTATGCGGTTTATATTTCAAGATCACTTTTCGGTATGCGCTGTTTTTTATTATTTATTTTATTTTATTTTATTTTGATTTTGTCTTTAGCTTGTTTATTTTTACTGCTGTTATTATCATCAGTTTTTTTTTTCTTTCTTTTTTTGAGTAACTAAAATAAGTAACTTTTTCCCATAGTTTCTCGAAAGAAAAGCAATTGCATGTCATAAATTTTTCATATATCCTTAATAAAGCGCAGTAAATAATATTAAATCACTTAAATGCATTTCAATAAATCAGTGCATGCGTACAAAACTTGTAATTGAAGTCGGTTCGAAGAATGTTATGTGCTGAAGATTGAAAGGAAGGTTTTGTCAGCAGAACGAGCTCCTAGGCCTCCTAAACTCACCAAAACATTTGTCTTTGTAAGCTTCTTTGATTAACTTAACTGTTTCTGGAGCTGCTCAAAAGATAGCAAAATTTTATGTCACAACGCATTTCGTTTTTTAACTCGGAATCACTCATCTCCATCACTGTAGAGCAAATAAAATAGTGCTTCAAATAAGCACGGAACAAGAAAAATAAAATCGTCTGCTTCGTTTAGAATTTTGTATAAATGTACAGTTAACAGTTTGAAAAAATCGCCTGCACTTCTATTTCTTAGTTTCACGTTATTCCCAATTAGTAAAAAAAAAAAGAGAGAAACACTCTCAGTTTTTATGGAATGCATTTTGTAGAAACTGATCGCGTCAATGTCATTTGTGTTTTAGAAAGCGGAGAATTTAACTTTTCTTTAGTTAACTTGTGTGCTTAGGTTGGAATCAAAAGGAATCAAACCGTATCTTTTTCCTTCATATGCAATTATACAGCCTAAGCTTACCCCGAACAACACGAACTTTACAAGGAATAGGTTTTTGACATGCTTTTGATTCAGGTGAGTTTCCGTCTTACGGAGAATTCATCTATACAGTTCTTTAAAGATGATATAGAATATAGGTCAACGAGACGAGCTGCCCAACAATTGAGATGCTTCTTTCAGTATTTAATTTCATTCTTTTCATTGTGGTAATTCACCGAATTAGATAAGTATGTGTTTTCTCACTTACGTCACTTATTGCATTTCAAAGCTGCGAAAATGAGTTCATTAAATTGCAAAAATTGATCTTTCATTGCAAACCTAACTACAATTTTGCATGATTAGCATTTCGCATTTATTAGGGCCTCGAAAAAACCAGTTGTGCCTTTTTTTCTCATGAGACTGCCGTCCGTTACAAATTTCTTACTTGGATCGGGATCAAAGTGGATTAAAATGCTGAGGTCCGTATCCGTATTAGCGGATCTAGACACGAATGATACGTATCCGCGGACCTACATTATTAACGACTTCGGCATCACTACTTGGAAATCAATCATTTTTGATTCCCGTCCTTAAAATATTAAATAGAGCAGAAACTCTGAAACTTTCACGATCATGCTCAATAGTTTATGCACTGATGTGAGCTCACACCCCACTCTAATTCCTGACCACAGGACAGTGGCTTAGCAAGGAAATTTTTATGGGGTTGTCATTGGAAAATTTTCGACATAAAAGGTTGAAAAACGCGATTTTAGGATCGTACATGTGTGTCTTTATACATATACGTGACATGAAAACGTACATTATGACTAAGGTACTTCTAAAGTATTTCTGAGTGTTTTACATTGCAATTACTTTTCTACTTTTGACTAAAAAATTTGGGGCCTCCGCGGCTCAGAGGTAGAAGTTCGCCTTGTTTGTAAGAGGTAGCGGGTTCGATTCCCGCCGGTGCCCTGAGTTTTATTTCTTCTTTCTTTGTGTTGTCTTATATGTATTAATAAAGAAGTACAGCCTCTCGAAGCAATGGCACCCCCCTCTTCATAGTAATTATTAATAAATCCATGAAACTAAAACAACAACTAAAAAACTTTCAAATACCAGGAATGTATTGGATACGCAGCATTCTTGATAATGGCAGATGGCAGAATAGACGAGTGTTCTAATTTCCCTCAAAGAGTTTTTTTTTTTTTTTTTTTTTTCGTCTTTTAAAAGTTATAATCCCCCCTCCCCACTTCAACTCACTCGTTTTCGTCACGGTCTTGAAATGCCGCATTACATTCGTCTCCAAGAGTGCCGGATGTTTTGTCTCATTACGTATATATACTCCCAGACAGCAACGCCCCTTCTGACAAATTTTCTCCAAACTGAAAAGAAATTTGGTCACGTTTTGTCCTTCCGCGGGCCCATATGGCGCAGTTTTAAGTTTTTTTAGCGTTTTAACTGTGCATCGGGATTTCGTTTTTTGCCGGTCGTTTTCTCTGAACGCTCCATTTAGATTTTCCTTTCCTGCTGTAAGAAATATGCCGAAAAGGCTCGATATGGCGCGGAGCACAAATGAGGTGAAACACCCTAATATACACTTTCAAGGTGCAAAGGTCATGTGGAGGCATGAAATTCTGCCCCTTTCTCAAAATCACGCAAGGTTCCCTTCCCTTGGGATTGTGAGCGCATTCTCTGTAAAGAACTTTTAAAACCTCTCTAATCCCATGGTTCTCAAGCGATGGTACTCGTATCTTATGGGCTACTTGGAAATCTGTAAAGGATGTACGGTTAATCAGTCAAAATGTATACAAAGTTATGCTAGTATACCTACAATTTTGAGAAAGGTTTAAGAAATATTGAGTGATTTAACATTTAAACAAAAGTATTGAATAATTTGTTAGCTTCTGAACTGTTACTGAATAAAAAGCACAGGAAAAAAGTCATTTTCGAGCGATACCATATGAAATTTTGAAAATGTACTGATGCAATAAAGGGTTTTCGAGGTTAATTTATCTGAAGAACAAGTATATAGAAATAAGCAAATAAGCGAAAAGTTGAGGAGGATTTACAGCTGTATATGACCACGGGGGAGAAAAATATGAACTTTGAAACAAAAAGAAGCACAGAGTTCTCACCTGCTAATTATTCCCTCAGACCTTTTTTTTGTCTGATTAATAAATACTTCACAATAAATTATCCATTAAATTAAAATTCCGCATTAAATCACCTACTTGTAATTAAACTTTAACAGTTTAACATTCTCTATTCTAATATGACACATTTCAATAAAACTTTTTGTTGAAAGTACACACAGTTAAGGGTACACAAAGGGAACGTGGATTGAAAAAGGTTGAACACCATAACTGTAATTACTTTAACTGCTATTCATCACAACATTTGGCCAAGACAAACTTCATTTCAACACAAAAATTACTTAATGAAAATCTGAATTTTTAAACAGACTTATTTTAGCTTAAAAAATAAACTTGTATACACACTGTATGCACATTTTGAGAAAAAACAAGCACCAGTTTGCGTACACACAAGAACACCCCCGCACAATGAGCACCCCCTCCCCAGATTAAACACATATTATTAACTCTAATATGGTAATTTTACACAAGGATTTGTATACGGATCAATATCGTGTTTCTAATAAAGTCCAAGGGAAGATGACCCTGCTTGATCTTCAAATGATTAGCCTGAATAAGAGCAAATTTTAGCTTCAATTTGATAACATTTATTCCAATATATTGAGTTTTCAATTAATGTTTACTACCACAGCCGAAAATAAAATTGTTAAATAATTAAGGTAGACAGTAATTTCAAAAAATGTATAGAAAAAGGGATAAGCATTTAGAGCACTATGTTATATATGATGAAAAATAAGATTTAAACGCATATTATAAGATCGCAAGATATAAACGCATTCAATTTTTGGGAAGAAAAAAATCCGCAAAATTTAGTGCTTTTCAAGTGGGGGTTCATGGAGGTAAAAACTTTGAGAACCTTTGCTCTAAATCATTGATTAAAAAGTATGCAGCCAATACGAACAATTATTCACTATTATAACTAGACTGGTGCCAGGTTGAATACATTGCTGCTATAAAATTTTGGGACAACATCAAAATTCAACATGTGTCTCCTTGATAGCAGAATAAAAAAGGGTATTTCAGTTCTCTCCAAGTATTATGTATAATGTTGCATGTCTTCTGTAAAAACATATAACGCATTTTTCATCCCAGCCTAATGCTCTTCTTCTATGTCCCCAAAAAGGTGCGGAAAATACTGTCCAAACGAAAAATTTAGTGGGAGTAACATGAGGAGAACGTGAAGGCCATGGGCGCTGGTTAATCCTTCTAATCCAAAGACACATAAATTTTCTTACTTGTAACTCACGAAATAAGGGGCCCATGTGAGGGGATGCTCCAAGCCACTGCCTATGGTTTCAATACGGGGAGGAGGTTTAAAAGAATTTACATCGTTGATCATACTGTCGAAGAAGAAAACTGTGTGAGTCACACAGTCACAACCGCCAAAAGTCGGTTGACCTATAAGTCACACAGTGAGACTTAGAGGTCAACCGACCTTTGGTTTGGAAACGAATAACGAGATTGTTCATTTATTTTACTTTTTTTGTGGGAGGAGGGGGATCTTTTCATCTAAGTTTTGTAAAATGTACGCATCTTAATCTCACATGGCCATTTCATTCCTTAAAATGCACATGCTAAATAAAATGGGAATTCAGGAAAAATAAAATAATATATGCCACGAATATTTTTTATTGTAGCAGTTTCGCTGCTTCGAGAAATGAGAACTTCATCTACGATTTTCTTCAAGAGAAAAATAATATTTTACCTTGGACAGACTATTCAGTTATTCTTATTTCACTGAAATTTTCAAGTATAATGTTATTACTGTGAAGAAGGGTCATAAATTACAAGAAAATGCGGAAAGCGAAAAGTGTTAGTTAAAAAGACTACTAAAATTACGCAGTAGGTCTAAAGTTAAATACGCATCTTTTTGTTTCTGTTTAGTTACTTATTTTTCCAAACACGGGGTTTACCCATAAGCCATCCTCTTTGATCTTCGGCGTGAATTTGGAGTGCAATATCTTGAGGATAAATAGTTCATGGCCGAACTTTTTTTCATTCAAGAACTAATGCATCTAAAAAAGTCAACAAGAGTGAGGATAGATTTGTCCCTGAAGGAAAATTGCCATTTTATAAAAATTCGCAACAAATATAAACTTCAGGAGTAAACACTATTGCAATATAGAAAAGAAGAAGTTTAAATTAAAATATCCTTTTTAAAAAGAAATGCATCACTAAAATCAACAGTAAATAAACATTTTCTATATTCAGCGAAAGCGTTAGTGCTGAATTTAAATAAAGATGTTTTTTTAGATGAGCCTGATGATATATGTTTAGCGTCACTTAGCTTTGAATCGAAAAAAAAAGGCTTTAGACGTACTTTAAATGTATGTATTTTGATACTTTGATTGCTATAATTGACTTGGCTTTTTATCCTCGTATGTATTTCATTGTTTAAAACATATTCAGAGCTAACATAGCTCCCCTTTTTTGAAATGTTTTCCTTATTGATTCTCAAAATAGAAATATTCATTCCTCTACTTTCTTTTTGTCTAAGTTATACAACGACCACAGAATTAAAACGTGTCAACTAATCATATATGAAGGATTTGGGCAAAAATCAAAGGGAATGTTTCAGACGTTAATTCCCTCCCACCAACAAACGTAAAATAAAAATATATTTAAAAAAATCAAATGAAAAATTATACAATTGTTTAGGATTAATTCTTTAGAGCATAATTGTTTATCCATTATCTTTCCTGTTTAAAATTTCCCGGCTCAAGCGTTCTATTGTGCCCCCCCCCCCTCTCGGGCAGCTTAGAGTGGCATTTGAGAAAATTTAATAAAAAGATCTCGAGAAATAAATGATCACTATCGTCATTCAACCAAAATGAATTATTTGACGCATTTGGTCACACGATTGATTTCTTTGACAAAATGACAAAGAACGGAAAATCGTTCCTTTTTGAAATCCTGAGCATAGGAAAAAGAGGAGAATTTGGAAATGTGATGAAAAGTTTTTATTTCGGTTTTTCCTTTTCTTTCCATCTTTCTTTCTTTTTTCTAAAAATATTTTTATTTTTTATTTTTTCCATAGAAGCATTTTTTATTTCAAAAATCATGAGTAATAATTCATTGCGAATATGGAGTTTTGAGCGCGGAAGGATCGTTAGAACAATATATTTGATCTTGCTATAGTTTAATTTTTAATATTTTTTTTTCAAACAACTTCTCTTTTATAAAGCAGTAAGTAACCGCCCCTAAGCCAGGGCTAAGGCAGAAACATGCAGTACACCGCCGGCTCGTTTATTCCATCCATGGACTGCAGTTTCGTGCTTATTATGCACTCATCAGCATGGAATAGGAATTAAACGAGCTGGAGGCAAACATCTTCTTATAGAGCAAAGAAAGCCAACAAAAACTAGTAGCTAATGTGAAATTAGAATACCAGCGAGCGACCGCACTTGGTAAGGTACAACTCGAAAATTTTGAGGCAAAGCTCGGGTATAAAGCAGTAAGTAACAGCCCCTAAGCCAGGGCTAAGGCAGAAACATGCAGTACACCACCAGCTCGTTTATTTTATCCATGGACTGCAGTTTCGTGCTTATTATGCACTCATCAGCATGGAATAGGAATTAAACGAGCTGGAGGCAAAAATCTTCTTATAGAGCAAAGAGAGCCAATAAAAACTAGTAGCTAATGTGAAATTAGAATACCAGCGAGCGACCGCATTTGGTAAGGTACAACTCGAAAATTTTGAGGCAAAGCTCGGGTATAAAGCAGTAAGTAACCGCCCCTAAGCCAGGGCTAAGGCAGACACATGCAAAAGCCCTGGCTTAGGGGCCTTAATTTTAACCAATTGTTGCTTGTTGAAAAAATTAGTTACCAACAGAGATATTGCTCGAGTTTTTTCAAGGCATAAAAATGCTCCTTGATTTTTTGTCGGTGAGTGAACATCCTTTGGAGGAGTGAAAACATGAAAACAGTGAAGATCATAAAAATATTGATCAATTTCATCAAAAAACTAACTTTCTAAGAAAGATGAATTATTAGAACATAGCAAAAAAAGAGAAGTGGGGTCTTTTTTTTTTTTTTTTTTTTGACAATTAGTATGTTTGACACTTATTTTTAAAAACAGTCAAGAGAAATATTTTTAAAAATCGAATTCGTTTTTTTTTTCTCTTTTTCCAGGATGCTTATTATGATTTTTTTAATTTTTAACACAAAGTGTGAAAACACGCTTGACTAAATTTTTGAAGCGTATTTCCAATTTTCAGTGCGCATTAAAGCTCACTTGCAGAGTCGTTTAAAATACATTTCTTTACCATTCTGAATTTTGTCATCTCTAATGAAAGCACTAAATATGTCTGTAAACATGAAAATAATGAAAATGTTAAATACTTAAAATAATATTGAAAGTTAATTTTTTTTCAACATAAATAGTAAATTAATAATGACAAAAATAGAACAAAATTCATTTTAAATTTATTATTAATCAGTAGCATTCATATACTTGAATTTTAACTAGTGGCCTAAAAAGCTACAGTCAACAAAACCGATCTAACAGCTTATGTTTTGTGTTTATGAATACTTTTAGGATTTAATTTTAGTCACATTTTTGCTTAATTAAAACAAGAGGTAATAAAAATTAAATTCAACAAAGCTATCGGACGAAAAGTACATGCTTAGAAGACCCGGCACTATCAAAATAGCGAATCTAAATTTTTGTGAGATAAGCGTGGGAAACTTGCGTTCAGCTACCAAGCTTGCTACTCCTCTGTTAGCGAAAATCTAAAAACTCGCCAACTGGGCGATAAAATAATCGGTTAGAGAAGGTGCTGTGGATTGTTTTCTGTGAGGCAACATTCAAGTTCGGAATGACAGATGCGCTGTGTTTTCTAACTCTATTGTATTGATGAATATTTTTTGGGTTATTTTGGCTGAGTTTATTTTGAATCAATTTGGAGTTTTAAAAGCAACATTGTTTTCGAAAATTACACGCATTTTTATTCCATTATTATGAAAATTTCCTGGCGATATACAACTGGCTAACAATTATTTATTTTCTTTCTTATTTAGTTTGATTTATTGAAGAAAAAGTTTGAAATGTTAATTCTTCTTAAACATAATTTATCAGGCGGGGTTTTTCTGGATAATACTTTTTTGGTCATCAATGTATCATTATAAACTACTCCGTGAGTCTATCTAGTTTTCTTTTTTTTTTTTTTTAATTCCCGAGCTTCACTTTAGGCAAAGTATAGCATCTTCTACAAATAGTAAATGTTTTTTTTTTTTTTTTTTTTACAACGGGGGGAGGGGTGGGGCAAGGGCAATGGGAAAAGCAGCACTTGTATCATCGTGACTAAAAAAAGAATGTTACTTTCTCTGATGAAAATTATTAAAATTTGGATGGCCTAGATGGATTATAATTCTATTAGCGTGACTTGAGAAAAGATCCAATGAGCATATGCTGTACTGGTTTTAACATTGAAATCTGACTTATTTAGGACTCTGTTTCCGGAAAGGCTCAATCACAATTCTTTGCTTTTTTTTATTCCTCCCGATTCAGTCGTTCGTCTATCTACTTATGGTGTCACGTGCTGTTTTTGACAGAAGTCGAAGTTTTGTAGGGTTAAGGGGCAAATCGTCAGTTCGAGCCGTTTATTCAATTCCTGCATTCTCAAGAAATATAAATTTTCCTGGCCTTTTTGATTGATGCACATGTCTGAATTTGCTCTCCATGAAGTAAAAAACAATGTATTACCATACTAGGGCCGATTTAAAAGACGAAAAATTAGCAAAGTGGGCTCATTTTCAAATTTTGGCTTCCAAACTTTTTCATCTTCTTTACAATAGAGCTACAGAGATTGTGGGAGTTGAATCATTCATTCAGCAATCTCTGTACTTTATATTCGAAAAATAAAATCCCACCTTTCTTCCACCAATCACATTTCAAGAGAAATTTATAAAATCTGACTTGTGTCTAAACTTTTGCAACAGCAAAACCACGTCTTTTGTAATTTCCAATTTGTGTTTCGGTTATATCCAGACACGAATTTAGGACCATATCGTCTATCTGCAGTAGAAATTTGAAAGCATTTCGCTGAATAGTTTTCTTTTTATTCATATATTTGCATTTTGTCTAAACTTTTGCATCGCACTGTATTACATCACAAACAAAAACTGCAAGTTTTAAACAATGAAATAGAATGCTGAGTGTTTGAAAAATCCGACAAACTTTTAAGCTAGATCGATACACAAGAACAAGACCTTTTTATAAGAAAAAATATGCGATCGAAACAAAAGAAATGATTGCTAGACGGAACTATTTGCAAGCCAGAAAGAAAGGGATATGTGTTTAAGTATCTTTGCATTTCGTCTAAACTTTTGCATCGCACTGCATAACATCAGAAACAAAAACTGCAAGTTTTAAACAATGAAATAGAATGCAGAGTGTTTGAAAATCCGACAAATTTTTAAGCTAGATCGATACACAAAAGCAAGACCTTTTTATAAAAAAAAATATGCGATCGAAACAAAAGAAATGATTGCTACTTAGAAGGAACTATTTGCAAGCCAGAAAGGAAGGGATATGTGTGTAAGTATCTTTTAATGCCGTGGGTGCTGTAAAAACAGCATGGTAAAATGCATTTAAGTTTAGAAAAAAAAAATTAAATTTAATCATGATAGAGCCTGTAGAGTGATAGAGTTAATCATGATAGAGTTTATTTTTATTGGGGGAGGGGGTATTTTTTTTTCATCTGCAAACTCAACAGAAATTTCTTAAATATATTATACTATCCTCAAATATTTGGCTTTTTTGTGCACCCTACTGCTCTTTCAAGCTTGCCCTAATGCCTTTCATAATAAAACTCCTCTCCCTTTTAATACATATCTCTGTTCTTCCTAGCGCACAAGAAAATCCTGGGGCTTTTTGACTCAATTGTAGAAGTTTCGCCTCGAAAGCAAGATGTGCGGGTTCAATTCCCGTCGCTGCCCTAGGTGTTATATTTTCTCTTTCTTTGTGTTATAAATCTTTTTTGCGTTGTCTTAAATATTAACAAGGAAGTCCAACCTCTGGAGGCAATGGCACCCCAAACCGTCATAGTAGTTACTATTTAACTACGACACGACACCAATGATAAGAATCACATTGCTTTTTTCGAGTAAATTTTTGCCTTTCTAGTCATAGCACTTTTTATTAAACACCCAAGTAGCACTCTTCGTTTTTTAAAGGTTGTAAAATGGTTATTAATGTTGTAACAGCCGCTTAAAAACGTTTATAAAACGTTTAAAGGTTATTTGTGCTACCTGGGCATATTTTCAAACACTCAGTATCTTACATTTTGTTTTCTTTTATACAACATATGAACCCCCAAACAACGAAGGATTTTCATATCCGAATTAAACTGAGGAAAGCGTTAACGTTCTATTTTTCTATTCTCGAAACTAAATTTCGAGAAACTACTTTTCATTGTCATTCATTTTTCATAATGACGTTGAGTTTTGTAGACTTTGCTGTTACAAACGTACGAAAGGTTTATCGTCTCTTAATATGAACTAAAACGTTAAAGTGTAGACTTTCATTTTCCTCGGAAAAGTTAAAACTGAATTTTCTTTATATCTCCTAACTGCTGTTCCTTATAGACGAGCAGTACTTTTTGATTGCATTGCAAAACTCTGTCCTAAAGTAAGAAATCAAATTCTATTACAGTCGTGTTCAAAATGTGCGAGTTTAAACTTAAAACACGGAAAGAGATAATTTATTATTGTTAAATTTCTTTGATGGGAGTTTCCCTTTTTATCAGTGGTTTTTAATCCTCCAAATTGAGCGAGTTAGCGCTTGGATCAAGTAATCAAACATGCGCAGAAAAATGTTGGAAACGTAAGCAACAGTTTCTTGGGTGATTGTTGGTTAGTCTTTTTAGTTGTTTTGTTAACTCGTTATGAGTGGTGTTCGATTAATTGTTTTGTTGTTTTACAAAAACTTAAAACAGAAGAAATTGATATTTGAAACATTGTGAATAGAATTGTGGATAGAAAGTATAGAAAATTGAGAACTAATAGCTAATGACAATCGTGAGTGCCATTTGGGTATTTTGGACAAAATTATGGGAGTTGCGTTTCGCTTGTTCATCAGCGAAGTTGGAAATACTGCTTTAACCGTCGACTATGATCAGAAACTAGTGGAAACTATTTGCTTTCGAATGCAGAAAAAAAATTCTTAGCTTTAAAATTTTTATACTACCGGTACCTTGTACCTTAAAGAATTACGATCGCAGTACTTACGCTACCGCAAGAATGAAATAGAAAGCCAAGAAGTAAGTTTTAATGTACTATTTTATTGAGATAATTTTTCAAATTTCATGTAAGATCGAATAATCACTCTTTATTAGCTATGAATGTGGCAATTCTCAAAGAGATTAAGTAGGCTAATACATTTCTGTAAACCTTACAGCAATTAAAACTGTACACTAATATTAATTTATGCAGAGAGGGTTGATCGCAGCGTAGTAAATTACCTAGAATTCAAGAATTTGGGACACGAAGAGGTTATATAACAAAACCCAATTGCGAGTAATTAAAGTTTAAAGTTTTATTGTTGCAATTGTTGCAGCTTTTTTATTTTCTGGTTTGCCGTCAAGTGTGTGTATGAAGTTGGTCTAATGACATGCGCGTTTTTTTATGTACCAAGTTTTATTTATTTACCTGTATCCATTGCTAACCATTGTCTAGAGTGGATTTTCAAAAAATGTAACATAGCCCCTTCATCCTCCAAACCCTTCAATTGTCACTGTTTTAAAACTAAGGGCTCTGTGTACTTGTGAATGTGGTGGTGGTGTGGGGGGGGGGGGAGAGATCCTCTTCCCTCGCTGCTCCACAGAAACTGAATAGCATTTAACCCATTAATGCCTGACATTTTTTTCCAAAGGTATTTGGAGAAGATATTTGGACCGTTGGATCCAAAGATTTCGACGGTTATGTGCAGTAATGTGTTAATAATGAATTGAAATAATGCCAAAGTAATAATTTAACACTATTATTTTTTTTGAAATGCTCATTTTTGGAAAACTCAAACACTTCTTGAACCGTCCCTAAAAAGGGACGGTCCAAAAAAGGAAATGTAGGACAAAGTAGCACACTTCGTTTTTTAAAGGTTGTAAAATGGTTATTAACGTTGTAACAACCGCTTAAAAACATTTACAAAACGTTTAAAGGTTATTTGTGCTACCTGGGTACCTACTCCAGAGAAGCCTTGGTTTAAAATCATTTATTATGATTACTATTGTTGTTGCGAGGCAACAAATTTTTGCAACAATGGACTGAAAATTTAATCATTTAATGGGGAAACTATATGAAATTTACTGTTTTTATAATAACTTTTTAAAACTATGTTTTTTAGAAATAAATTATAGCCTATCCTGATTCCTGTTAATGTAGCTATCTACGGTGAAAAAATGGTTAAAATCGGTTCAGTAGTTTTAAAGATTACCCCGGATATACATACAAAAGTAGTCATTTATGTATATAGATTAAAATTTAGCATTTAATAATTTGAATAATGTATAGATGTTCACTTGCAATGATTTTTTTCAATTAAGAAAGAGGGGAGGGGGCGATAGGTGTCAGTCAACCTCTAAAGGAGGGCGATGGACTCAAAAATATTGGAAACCACTGATTTATAATTTATAATAATGCAACTGAAACAGTACCGAAAGAGACATACACATAAAATCACATATGTGATTATTACAAAATGTTTGATTGCAGAAATTCAATTCTTCTTATGTGTCACTGTCTTTCACCAGTTAAAGTTACTAAAGTTTAAATATTATTTTACCTCGTAATTAAACAGCATTGATTTCGAGTTAAACTAAAATGACCATGCATCTTCGAATTCATCCTTCCTTCTACGAGAGTCTCAAAATTGAGACATTTTTGATGATTTGTCGCTCAAAATTTTGCAATTATTTCATCATCGAACAAGTTGAGCAATTTTCATATATTAGAAGTAGTGTGCAAGAATTGTATGTGGGTTTGTGGTTTGTTACCCAATAATTAACAATGTGATATCTATTACATTTAATATGTCTCATCTTCTCATATTTTGTGTAATATTAAGCATTAGGAATGCAATGATTGGCTAAAAAGTGCTGTTTCATTTGAAGCTCTAACTATGTGAAATCCCACTTAAAAGGTCGTAAGTTTTATAACTCCAATCAGGAAAATATTCTGCTTATAAATGCAGAATCCCGCTTTGCGGAAATTCAGTTATCGCAGTAGCGTCTTGAACGAATTAACCGCGATTAATGAGGGTTGACTATAATTCATACGTTCAAAGGTTGAAAATTATTGTTAAAATTAAAAAAAAAAAAAATGTTTTTTCCCAAGTCTGTCAACATACACGTAAGGCATATATATACAGTATACATATACCTTTGTCATGCTTTTCAGTCACTTAATTATGTTCACAGTTAATGCTTCAGAAAAAAAAAATCTCTTTTCGATCTTCTATAAAATTTCAGTTTTATCTGTTGTGTCATTATTCTTGTATAACAGCGATAACAGATTGGGTATATCATTAGCGCAGTTGCAGATTAAATTTGCGTCCGAAAATATTTTAAAATCGCAGACTCGAATTTCGGACAGCGCAAACTTTCTTCAAAAAGCTCTGGACACACTCGTTTGAAAAAGCAGGCAGCGGGGACCACTGCAATGGGGTATGCCACTTTTGGTATTCAGGACACACCGCAGCGCGTGCCGCTCCAAGTCAATAGTCTCTGGTGTGCAAACGTTATCGGTAATGGAATACGTGGTATATGAAGACGCAGTTGCAGCAGTTGGCAGTTTGATAAATTAGAAGAGTTTCTTTTTCCATTCATTGCTTTTTGTACGAGGTGGGTCAGAACGGACGGATGGAAATTTTGTGACAAGATTGTAAATTAAGAAACCAGTTTCCTGTTTCTCACTTATTTCCATCACGTTTTTGCATTTGTCGTCAGATATATTTCTGAAAATGAGATATTGCGACAAATTTGGTCTGTGCAGACTTGTTTATTTATGCCTCATCAAGCAAAAAATTTGAATTCTTAATTTAATTACTCCTTACCAGATGCTCTTTAGAAACTCTGTTGCAAAGAATTATTTATCATCCTCATGAGAAATGCAGTGCAGTTTATAGGCCGTCAAAAAATAAAAGAGGAAGCATACCGTCTCTAAAGTATGCATAAAGACATGTAAAAGAGAAAACCATCACTTGACTAATTTTGATATTTTTTATCAGGACATTTATACTTCATGGAAACTGGAATTTTTACCTACATCCAAATTAAACAAGAGATCTCTAAAACCAAGAGAGAGAGCGAAAAAAAGTTGACCGGCAAATGCTTAACATTTTACTTTTAAACAGTACTATTAGTTATTATTATTATACTCTCGTATGGGAGGGGGGGGGGTAACATATTTACGAGACATACATCCTGTTGAAGTAAAATGCCTCGTTTACAAATTGGAAAATATATTTAATCACTCGCTTTTTGTGTGAGCCTTAATCAAGCAGTGTCGATCCTCTAGAACATTGGTCGCCCACTTGCAAATTGAAATTGGCCGCCTCGTTTCGCAACATTTATGCTTTAAATTTTCAAACAAATGACTAAATACTTTAAAAATCATTTAAACATTCTAAACATTCGGACAAAGAAATTAGTGACAGCTAAAAGAATTATTACACTCTATCCCAAAAAAGAAAAAACGGAAAAAGCTACAACTAGGATACATAATGAGACAATATCAGTTAATAATAAGGGAAACCAAATGGCCTTTTCAATTCCCGTTTTTAAGTTCACTAGATGCAAATCATAAAATGGTTTAGAAAACTTGACTTATAGTACAAAAAAATAAAGTACATAACTAAATGTCATCTGATCATTCAAAAAATTATAACAGGATTGTTTAAGATTTCTGATCAGACGAATTCATCTACTAAAATTGCAATATCATGTGCATTACAGATATCAGATATCATTTTACTGTTCTTTATTATATTTACTAATTACTTTTGTTTATTATTTTAGAGACCATTTTAAAAACGAATTAAAAATACGCTTAATGAACTGAAATTTCCCTGATATTACACATTCGTGTTTCAATACTTTTTTAAAAATCTTTAGTCTGCTTTTTTCTTTTTTTTTTACCCACTGAAATTATGATTTTATCAATATTTTTCTTTTAATTAGTTGAAAAGAAAGTGTATTCAATTTTTTAAGACGTTGAATTATATGTTCTGCAACTACGTTTGTGAGTAAATGTTTTTATTTCACATGTTTCACAGCAGATAACTATTTCATTATTTTTCTAATATTAGTGATGTATGTACTATTCCAATAGTTAGCCCTTTAAAAATTTAATGAATCACACACATATCTGACCTAAACTCCAAAAAGGTTTCCGATCCTTGCTCTAGCCACACGATATTTTGCTTCTTGGGAGAGTTGACTCAACGCAAAGAGTATATTTTTAAAATCTGTTTGTAATTGTCGCAATGCATTAACTGCTTTGAAGAAACATTTTGCAATTGTTTTCTTTACCAGTTTGGACGGAACATATTTTTGGATTCTTTTTTCTGTTTTAAGGATCTTCCAACTCTAAAATGGGCAGCTTTTTTTTTTTTTTTTTTCCATTTTCAGTCTACTGCTCACGCATTTTAAGTAGTTCTGCTTGGGGTTCCAAAACAAGCATATTACAATAGAGACAGTATTTGATCTATATTTTGACATTAGGCTTGAAGTATGCAGACTAATTTAACTTACTCTAGCTACGTCACGTGTGACGACTGACGACTAATTAACCTTAACCCTTCACTGCACGATTTTTTATATTTTCATGAAAAAAATCATTTGTTACCTTTTAAATAGCCCTGAGTTCAGGAAAAATGAAGAAAAAAATTAATCTTAAAAATGTGCACCAAAAATGGTGTTTTAATTGTTTGTTCTATATATGGCACAAAGCACATAGCATATGCTTTGTATACCGATAAGTGTAATAATCTACAATGTGTTTTGTGCCATAAGTGGTATAAACAAACTTTCCACTAAGAGTATTTAAACATTTTTAGAACAAAGGAAATAATGACTAAGCACACTTCTAACGGAAATGCAGACACTCTTTCTTTCAAAAGCAAGAACTGTAATACCTAGACTAGTGCAACTAACTAGTGCATAAAAATCACACTAAACTGTTATAGCAATGTTCCAGAAGGGGCATAAAGCTCAGTTTAACTGCATTTAAAAATCATAGGAATATATGAGGGTTTATTTGGTTTGTGCCAGATCTGGCACACCGTGCAGTGAAGGGTTAAAGTATATCTAGTCAATATTTTGCAAGAAATTGATGGAAAAGAGTTGATCGGAATTGCTTTGTTTACTTTTGTACAGTGATAGACTCGTTAGGTTCTATTTATATTGTTTCTTAGTGCTTTAGTTTCTACTCTTTATAAATGTTTTTAGCCTTAAAAGTTATAATACTGATGTAGATTCGGATTATATTCCGTAAAAACAACATGGGAAAACAATGCCACCCAATGTATTATTTCAAAATTATTTATTATTTTTTTTAATAGCATTGTTGGAAATATCATTGGAAAATAGCAAAGCCAAATATTATTAACCCTCCGCGTACGGCTCAGTTTTTATACTTTCCGGTCCTGAAATACGGGGCGATTTTTTTAGATTTTCTTTATCTACATATGTTACAATTCACATATTTATTAACTGTTTTAAAATAATCCAAGAATTTTAATATCTTTTCCGCTTTCAAAATATATATAATACGGCGCCCTCTATTTCAGCGGGCATGGTTTATAAGTTAAAAAATTCACGCGATATTTTTATTATCAGATGAATAGATGAATATAATTTTTAAACAATTTTTCTCAAAAAATATTACAGAAATTTTGGTTATTTCCACCGCTTACACGCGGCAAATCCATATCTTTCATAAATGCTTTTCGCGCGAAAGACAAAAAAAAAAAAGCTCACCCACAATAATGCGCGGGAAAAAACAAGCAAGAGGGGAAAAAAATCCAGAATCCTCTAGTGCCATCTAACAGCGAAAATAAGCATAATATGATGTTTTTTTAACCTACACGGGAAAACAGAGCAATCCGTATTGAAATAGGGAGAAAAAATTCTTCGCCCGCGATTTTCACGTGGCCCGTGGTTTTGGGACGAAACTGATACCCCGCTGAAATCGCGGGAGCCGTACGCGGAGGGTTAATTTAATTATCAAAAATTCAAAGTGTATTTGGACAAAGAACGGGACAGCTCCAAGTTGTAACAAGTGTAATTACATATAGGTAGCATTATGTTTTATTAAAATATCATTGAAATTGGTTTCATAGATGCAAATTCCTACGTACTATATAAAGTTAGAATAATTAAAAACGAATTTCAAAAACTTATTTGCGATTCTCGGAAGTTTTTAAAATGTGGAGCTATCCTCTTGTACTTACGTCTCCAGTTAGTTGTAAACACGCATAACATTTTTTCTTGTTTACAATCTGTAAGCTTTAAATTTTAAAGCTTTCATTATTAGCGTGTATTTGCTGTTTTGCGAAATCTCATGTCGTGCGTGTAATCAATGTTCAATATTAGATATATCGCAGTCAATTTTAGTGTAATTAATTGAAAACTTCATATTTAATTAATGAGCTGTGGGCTGCAGAGCTTTCAATCTTTTGCATACCACGTAGATAATAAATTCTAAAGCCTATTGCTCAAATCGTGTTTTCACTGAAACGTTGCAGTAATCTTCAACTCCTAGGCATCTTAGATCGTCGCATCAAATTGTTCGTAGTTTAAGATAATTTCACTATTCCAGTCTTAAAATTTCCGGAATGCAGCCGCTAATTATGGCTTTGTGTACGATCTCTTAGTAGGGAATGTAAGATTTCATGGACATTCTTTTAATTATAAGTTCCTCACAGAATTACTATTACGCAGGCTTGTGATCCGTTGAGTTTGGATATAATTCCGCCAGCTAGAGAATTCTTAATAATGACTGCATCTTGTTAAAGTTAAGGGAATAGGAAACTATTTAGTAAAAGGGAACATTTGCATGCACTGAATCTCTGGTTTCCCTATTCGATTTAAAAGGCTTTTAAACAAACTAACAAATTCAGCATTTTTAAGAGAAATATTGCGCTTAGACATTTTTTAATGTTAAAAAAAAATAGATTAGTTAATCTATAGAAACTGTAAAAAAAAAAAAAAAAAATCCAGAATTTACTGACTAATTTAGCGGTTCTCTTTAAAGACATTATGCCATACCAGAATACTCTCTGTAAATCATAATTTTTCATTTAAATCAGTTTAACATAATTTTAAAAAGTTTAGAATTTGAAATCATATTTTTAAATTAATAAAAGTCGAAAATTAACACTAGGATACGAAAATAATTTCATAGACATTTTTTCAATTATAAATTCCTCACGAAAATTCTATTACACTGGCTTATAAGTTAAGTTTGGATATGATTCCACCAGCTAGAGAATTCTTATTATTGAATACAGTGGCGTACCCAGAGGGGGTGCAAAGGGACATATGCACCCCTCTCATGATTTGTTCTGGAAATTTAAAATTTTAAGGATGATTTCAAAATCATGCTAAGAGCTCGGATTATGTGGCCTGAAAATCATTAAAATAATGGGCGCAATTAAGCACTAAAACAGACTGAAGTGTGTACTAAAAATTGAAAAGATTTGTTTTGCATTTTTTTACTGGGTAAAAAAAAATTTTTCATCTGAAACTAAAAGAAATGGAATTCCGTTGCAAATCGCTCAATTTTGCCTTTCTGACGAAATACGAAATATTTTGCAAAATATTTTCTTCAGTTAAAAACCCTAGAAATGTAGAAAGTAGCCCGATAAGGCATTGATTGACATTATTAAGACACCAAAGGATCGAGTGGAGGCTATGATCTTGTGTTACATATGCTGCATCAGTGTGAAAGGAATTGAGAGCAGGAATGACCAAAAAAGAAAAAAGAAAAGAATGTTTTTCTGTTTATAACATTTTCTATTGTGGTTCAATATATTTTTACATTGACAACAAATACTTTTCCAATTACTTTAAATTTTTATTTCAATTTTTGGAGTTTTTTAAAAGTTAGCCTTATCAGGCGTTTGTGTTCATAATGAGGCCAATTCGCCATTTTCCTTTCAACTTCTGGCAAGCTTAAGCTTTTGCATAGAATGATTTTTTTTTTCTTATTTTCATGAGTCTCTTTTGATAAACGTACAAAAATTGGAGCCTGGTGAATCATAAATGAACGAGAGATTCAGCCCTGAACCTTTTGTTGACCTTGTTTAGCGCACTTACCGTAGGTCTACTTAACAATTTTTTTTATGCCAACCCAATTACCCAAGTCTATTCAAATGAGAAAAAAAGCCAGCTTCACCAATTTTGACTGTTATTTGAATTTCCAGCAGCTATTAACTGTTAAAAATTTATTTCCTTTCCTTCCAAGAAATCTCTTTCCAAGAATCCCCCCTCTGTTATTTCTTTATGCCCAGTTCCAAGACGTCGTTAGATTGATAACCGTCATCTACTTTTATTTTATTGCTATTTTACTCATTTTTGCTTTCCAGGAAAATCGCCTCGGCTCCAGGTCCGGCCGCGCGTTGTCTAATTTGCTCTCTGTGTTCCAAATAATCGGTATTAAGGAAAAGCAACTCTAACGAGAAACCACCTCCTCAACATGATCACCTGAACACAAAGCCATGTTATTCAATCAGTAATAACACCCTACGAGGGAAAGGAAAGGAGAACCCGAGCAGAAGGCCGAAATAACAAATAGAAAATCAAGAGGGATATATGGGCAAATTCTAAGAGGCTGGGAGTAGGGAAATCATCCCCCTCCCCCCCATTACAACAAGGAGAAAAGGAAGTCACGTTTCTTACGTACAGGGAGTGTTTCCAAACACACAACTTGAAAAAATAAATAAATGGAATAGGAATAATAATAAAGAAAAAGGCTGCGTAAAAAGAGAAAGAAAATGAAGACCATTTAAATGATGTCAAAACAAGTCAAGATATTTATTCCATTTTTTATGAGTATTTTGACGAAGCCTTTTTTTTCTTCCGTTTTTTCTCATTATTATAATTGTCCTGATTAGAATGAGAGTGGAGTAAGTTATCCTAAGACAGCTTCAACCAATTAAAGAGCATTAACCAAAATAAATAAATGAATAAAAATAGATAAAAACATAAATACGTGAATTTTTGTTTCAACGAAAATGCTTATTTTTTTATGACGCATCAACTTTTATGAAAATTTACATGTAACTTGATTTAAATCAACTTTTGAATGACTTACACGACTGTCATTTTGCATTTCCGACCGGTTTACTAAAAAAAAAGTCAAATACACATGCAAGACAATAGTAAGTAACAGATAAAGGTCAGCAAATAAAAATTCGTACATTAAAAAGTAGACGTCATTAACCAATTTCACACGCACACTAACGACAAAACCAGAAAACAAAAAATCTGCAATAACTGCAGCAATACAACTTTAAACTTTAATTAATTGCAATTTCTGTTTTGTCACATAACACCCTTCATCTCCCAAGCATTTCAACTATATGGTTGCTGGTCCAAAAGGCGAGATAGAAATTGACTTACACCATTGTCATTCTCACCTGAATAGTAGTTTCGGTTAGTGGACAATTTTCTTGCGCTCCTAATGAGCAGGGGCAAAATTACTACAAAACTAACCCAACACAAAACACTGCCAATCACCTTTCCCTATAAACCCCCCAAAAAAATGAACATTGTCAAGATCAAACTTTAACTTGTCAGAGTCACATTGTAAGTTTCTTTTTTTATTAGGAAGAAAGAACTGTACAACTTTTGTTTCAAGAAAAAGTTTTAGCACATCTTAACGAATTGAAGATAGTAAAGTATAAACACAACGTTAAAAAAGCACAAATACACAGGGATACTGCAGACACGTGTTTCGGCGTTACAAGAAACACGTGTCTGCAGTATCCCTGCATATTCGTGCTTTTTTAACGTTGCATTTATACTTTACATTTATTGCACAAAGGTATTTATATACTTGAATTAAAGATTGCTAACAGCGTATTTTGTTCGCATAAAAATACATTTATCAGCGATACCACCTATAACAATCAACATTTTTTCACATTGATTGTTTCACGAAGTGCTCCACTAAATACCCAAGAGCGCAATGTGACTACATAAACCAAATAGATTTCTGCTAATGGATATTGCGCGGCACTTGGGTGACGTTCTCTGAACATAAAAAGCAATTTCATCTTTATATGAATAGGTATATACGACACTCTTTCATCTGCCTTCGCATTCTCTGGTGCTGAGCACAATGAATGGATCAGCCATTCAGGAAGGTGGACGCAACTTTGCGACGAAGATTTTGATTGAACGGAATGGCCATGTTCAGTAGCTTTGGGGATCTTGGCTTGATGAAGATGAATGGATAAAGAGAGACTCTTTTCGTGGTGGCTAAAGTGAATGGATTAAAACTACGCTCTCACTGTTTTTCGTTAGTATATCGAAAACTTATACGTACATTATGGATAAATTTCCGGGTTTTATTTAAAACTGAAATTTGCAAATTAAAAGAATGCTGTGGGGCCTCGATTATCCGAAACTCTTTCAACCGTAACTTCTTTTAACCGCTATCATTTTTTTTCTCACCAGGAGATGCCTTTTTTACTGCAGATACAAACCAATATTTCTATCACTTCTGTCTTTTTTCCCTCAACTCATCAAAATATTTTTGAAACTCTCCAAGTAATTATATTTTTAAAATCTTTATTGTTTGAATTAGCAAATTAAAACAATACATTGTAAACTTGATTATTCGCACTGGAGCGTAGTGTGTGTGTGGGGGGGGGGGGGTACACCTGTTGGCCAGGGCTCAAAGCATGAAGGAGATCCCAAATTTGAAATAATTTACAAAACTTTTTTTTCAAATATAAATTAAACTTAAATCTTATCGAAGAGGTAAGCAAACGTTTACTATGAATGTTAAATAGCAAATACATGTATTTAAAATTAACATGAACCTATATGGTTTCTGTCCTCCTGGTAAACATACCTTAATTATGCGCGTTTGTCGCAAATGTCAATTACAAACTCTGTTCAGCCCAGAATATAGATTCCATAAGTCAACAGCTGATGCCATTAGCTTGAATTTCCTTTTATTCTTTTTGTTCTGCATCTAAAAAGTCGCTCCCTTTCTCCTCCCTATTATACTCAGATTCTAAGCAGACATTCTTCTAGGACGTAATTTTCTTTGCCTCCGTAATGACTACCTTTAGCCACTATTTACAGTAGCCAACTAAAAGAGCATTCGAGTTATGAGGCTTCGAGTTATCGAGACTCGACTATACTACTCATTAAATGACATAGTCCACACAGAAAAAAAAACAAAAAAAAAAAAAAAATACCTTCAATCTGCAATAAACGTAGGATATTTGAACGCGTACAAACGAATCAGATTCTTTTTCTTTTTTTTGTCTTTTCAAGTTACCAGCTAAAATAAATACTTTAAAATCTATAACGCTTAGTTAGGATAGCAATTAATTCCTACATGTACTGCCGTGCTAAGCGAAAAGTGGTATCTGCGAACGATCTCAAACTGAGATACTGCTGTTTAAAGTTTTGCGCCTCCATGTATTTGATTCAAGAGATACTTTTTGAGAATTAAAATAAAAAAAAATATTTCTCGTTCTCGAATGTCCATAAAACATTGCATTTAGGTAAAATGCGTGACAAAGAATCACCCGGTGACAATAACTCATTTTTTTCAAAAAGTGCAGATACGACTTTTGTGTTTAACACGGCAGTATAATATTGAGTCCAGCAATTAATGAATAAGCAACAATTGGGGAAACACTCACCCTAGTTGTCTCTTCATTCTTTTTGGAGAAGCGACTTGTCTTTCAACCAATCCCTTGAGCACGGAGATATCTGTCTCACTGGAATGTGTCCTCACTGATCAACACCAGCACGAAGACTAGATTGATGTCCGATGCAAGGGGCTTTTGGTGACTGCTTCAGCCTCCCCCTCACCTGGATAGCCTTGAGTAAGGTCTAAGTCCCTTCCAAGACAAAGTAACCAGTTTTTTGTTTTTTTCATTTCGTATTCATTTTTACTTATTTATTTATTTAAAGTAAGCAAACGTACTCTTCCGATTTTAATAAAGTTCGGATCAAAGCTAGGACTATGGAAACCCTATAATTACTTTTGAGCGGCAACTCTTCGGGCGTGAGAGAGAAAAAGGATCAAAGATCGCACCGCAGATTTCAACATTTTCCAGGAATTTCGTCTGGAATTCAACTGTTGAAAACGGTTCAGAAAATCTGTAATAACGGTTGAAATAAACAAATTTTTTGTCATTTTCACTCCTTCCCCTTTTTGTCGTCTTCCTCCTCCTTTTTTCTTCAGTTACATCGTGAAACAACTGTTGGTTGGCTTTTAGATCTGTAATTAACTTATGGCGCCTCTCTGAGCGGCAGGGATGGATTAAAGAGAAATGCGGAGTGGTAGGTGGTGGGAGGGATCGCGGCCTCCGAAACGAAAAATTTCGGCGATTTGTTTTATAGCTAGGCATATGCACAATAAATAACGAAAATGTTGTTTTTCGCAATTTCTTTTGTTTAAGTTTTTCTGAAGTTGAGGCGATGGCACTGCGGATGGGCGTATGAAACGCAACTAGTTATTAGAGGCTTTCGCCGACTGCCACAATGTGGAACATCTACCGTGCCTTCGTTTTGCGATACGATTGTTGAAAAGCCATTTAAGCAGCTACTTTCAAACTACTGTTGGCTAGTACGGTTAGTTGCTTTGGCGCCGGTTGCAGAAGACAAAACCTCGTTTAGAGAAGGAGTTTTTCAGTTTTGATTTTATGGTAGCAGTTAGAAAAATAACTAAAGGAACGAAATTGGCCCTTAAAACGGTCGCTTAAAACGATTACTGCGCGAAAAAGCTAAAAAACCGCAAAACTCTAGATCGCGAAATAACTTTAATGAGGCATTTATGTGCCTCAAAATTTTCATTGAGAAGGATTTAAAAATATAATCGGGTGATGATAACACCAACCTTCAGAAAATGTGGAATTCAGTCTTACAAAAGAAAAAAAAAGTAAATAAATAAAAGGAAGTAGAAAGAAAAATAATTTGAATTTTGACATCTCGAGTTCAAAATATGTTTTTCGCAATGACGAATTGCGATAGGTGTTCGGCGTACATCCAAGAGTACATTCCCCGATTTTGTCCCCGAGCCGTCAAGTCATCATTTTGTCTCAGTGGGTAAAGCACTCGGTTACCATCAGGAAGAACGCCAGATCGGGCCTCACTAGAGGCACGCATCTTTATAAGTCGTCCTTTATTTAGTCCCTTTTTCTTACGTAACGTGTGGGATGTCCTGCACTCCAAACAATATTTTAAGAATACTTGAGCACCTGAAGTGGGGCTCCCTGGTTCGTCGTAAATGTTTGTGTTTTTAAGGTTTGGCTACAGAGGGCCCAAAAAAAGGTTTGGCTTCGAGCCCTCAATTTTTTTAGTCAGGCCCTGTCTACCAGTAACACGTTTCTAAGGAGGGGGAAAAATCAAAATTTATATGATGCTTAATTTAATGATTGGAAGGGACTCGGAGGATTTTTTCTATGACTTTTCTATGCAAAAAAAAAAAAAAAAATCGGTAGCTAGACACTCTTTCCATTATTAAGATTCCATAATTCCATAACTAAGATTTTTTCTTAACCTTAATATCGCATAAGCAAATGACGGTTTTTAGTTTTTCTTAAGCTTCGGAAAGATTGTATATTCGGCACTGACTGTATATGTTATGTTTTGCATGTTAGCATTAAAAATTATGTAGTTTACTGTTGAGTTCTGTTTTGCTATTCATTATTTTAATGGTTCAACCGACATTTAAAAAAAAGAATCGTTTAGCTATAGGTCACACATTCTTTATATTTCTATTACACTAATTTTTGATGGGTTTTTTTTACTACATTGTTTTGTATGTAAACACGACAGCGGGTGCGTATGTCCCCTCCCCCATTTGTTATCTTGATGTACTTCTTAATTACAAAAAGAAAACTAAATGGATGATATTGAAAGCTTGAAATTCAATTTGAAAGGTAACATTCTATTACATGGCTTGCCAAAGCGTTTGCTCCTTTAGCATTTTCCATGATTTGGACAAGTTTTTAAAATATCCTTCATATAATTGTTGGAAGAGAGGGGGGTATACATAATATTTAATGAATGAGGAGTGAAATATGCGTAGGGTAAAAAATGTAGAAGGGGCCCCAGAAAATTTATTAGGGATGGTCCCTAAAATTTCTGCGAGCTACCCAGGCTATCCTATTCCTCCCGTAGTCCTAGTCATACCGAATCTCCTTTAGTTATTGCAATTATAATACGCATACGCAAGTAAATAAACCTTTGAGAAAAAAACATAAAACTTTAAAAGGTAATCCAAAATTAACGTAAAAATGTCGTATCAGGTAGTATTACAAATACCTTTTAATATGGATATGTTTTTTTTTTTTTTTTTTTCACGGCCAGTTAAAAATCTCCCCAGATTGGTACATTTTTTGAGGACAGATGTCAGTCAGCCGCACCAGCGGTTGAAAATTCCTGTTTAAGTAAATATTTAAAGTGGGTGTTACATACAGGAGAATTCGTAAACAAAAAGAAAAAAAGAAGTGAACGTGGTAGGAAAGAGAAAAAATATAGTAGTGATTGTTTACACATGGGCTGTTCCTTTACTGAGAAAGCGTGAGAACCTAAACCATTTCGTGTAATCTGCAACGAAACTCGTCAGTAGCAGTTAATAACCATTACTTCTTTGAAGACTCTAGCTTAAACTAAACATCCGACGTAGAAGGATAAATTCTTCAAGCGATAAGAAAAAGTGTGCGCTGCTGTGAAGCACCGGAGTGCTGTGCTGGGGAAAATCTATTTCCCTTTAGCATGAATTAGTTTAATATTTTTATCCGCATTTTTTCGTTTCAACATTCAGTACTCTTGAACTTCTTTATATACCACTTGCCACTTGCCCAGCAGCACTAAGAAAAAGCTGGCCGAGACTATATGTCTTTAGTGGTGTAACCATAATTCTGTTTTTTTTTTTTTGGGGGGGGGGGATCAAACAGGTTCTTGTATTAAAGGGACAATCACATCATCAATTTTTCATTAATCGCTGAGTGTTACTAATAAAAAAAACTTTATTATTGATTGAGCAAGCTATTGATTATTGCTCATGACTAACTACAAATAGTTCTTTTGGACTAATAACCTCATACCTGAAATTCAGTATAGTTTTAAGATGCTAAATAACTTTAAGACTTATTCATGAGTAGGGTGATCACCAGGTAATAGACCACAAGTCAGTAATTGAGCATTGGAGGTAAAAAAATTCAAAAATAAGAATAAATAAGTAGATGTTCCTAGAAAGCAAATAATACAAAGTTAAAAAGCACAATTGCGCAAGAACAATGCAGACACGTATTTCGGCGAAAAAAGAACGTCTTTTTCAAATCCACAAGTTCACAATTTCTGCATTGGAAAAGGCGTCCCTTGTAACGCCGAAACGCGTGCTTGCAGTGTTCCTTTGTGTTTTTTAACGTTGCATTATTTGCTTTTATTTTTGAGCACGAAGGTATTTATTCATGTCTTAGATGTTCCTTATCTGATTGCTGGAAAGAAGTTCTAACATCCCTTGAAATATTATGTAATAATTTATGGTAGTAATTAAAGTTTAAATTGGAGGTTAGGACAGACCACTTACAAAGCCACCTAAAAGGTTTCAAGTAACACACTAATACTAATAGTACACTGCGATGCAAAAGTTTAGACAAAATGCAAATATGTGAATAAAAAGAAAACTATTCAACGAAATGCTTTCAAATTTCTACTGCAGGTACACAATATGGTCCCAAATACGTGTCTGGAGTTCTTATAACTATAACTGGAATCAAATTTTGTATATTACAAAAGATATTTTTTTACATTGTTGCAAAAGTTTAGACAATAGTCAAATTTTATGCAAATATCCCTTGAAATGTGATTGGTGGAGGAAATGCGGGACTGTATTATTCATTTATAAAGTGCAGAGATTGCTGAATAAATAATCAAAATCTCAAAAGCTCTTTAGTTCGCGTGTAAAGAAGATGAGAAAGTTTGGAAGTCGAAATTTCAAAACGAACCCACTTTATTAAATTTTTGTCTTTTAAATCGGCTCTAGTATGGTAGTACATTGTTTTTTACTTTGTGGAGAGCAAATTCAGACATGCGTATCGATCAAAAAGTCCAAGAAAAATTATATTTCTTAAGGATGAAGGAATTGAAAAAACGGCTCCGACTGACGATTCGCCCCTTAATCCTACAAAACTTCAACTTGAGTCAAAAACAGCACGTGACAGCATAAGTAGATGAACAACTGAATCGGAATGCATAAAAAAAAAACAAAGAATTGTGCTTGAGCCTTTTCGAACAGAGTGTCCCAAATAAGCCAGATTTTATTGGTAAAAGCAGCACTGCATATGATCATTGGATATTTCTCAAGTCCCGCAAAAAGAGTTATAAATCCATCTAGGCCATCCCAATTTTAATCATTTTTATCAAAGAAAGTACCATTCATTTTTTAGTCACGATGATACATATGCTGCTTTTCACATTAAAATCTGGCTTATTTGGGACACTCTGTCCGAAAAGGCTCAAGCACAATTCTTTGGTTTTTTTTTTATGCATTCCGATTCAGTTGTTCATCTACTTATTCTGTCACCTGCTGTTTTTGACCCAAGTTGAAGTTTTTTAGGATTAAGGGGCGAATCGTCAGTATTAGCCGTTTTTTCAATTCCTTCATCCTTAAGAAATATAATTTTTCTTGGACTTTTTGATCGATACGCATGTCTAAATTTGCTCTCCACAAAGTAAAAAACAATGTACTACCATACTAGAGCCGATTTAAAAGACAAAAAATTAATAAAGTAGGTTCGTTTTCAAATTTCGACTTCCAAACTTTCTCATCTTCTTTACACGCGAACTAAAGAGCTTTTGAGATTTTAATTATTTATTCAGCAATCTCTGCACTTTATAAATGAATAATACAGTCCCGCATTTCCTCCACCAATCACATTTCAAGGGATATTTGCATAAAATCTGACTATTGTCTAAACTTTTGCAACAATGTAAAAAAATATCTTTTGTAATATTCAAAATTTGATTCCAGTTATAGTTATAAGAACTCCAGACACGTATTTGGGACCATATTGTATACCTGCAGCAGAAATTTGAAAACATTTCGTTGAATAGTTTTCTTTTTATTCACATATTTGCATTTTGTCTAAACTTTTGCATCGCAGTGTATTAGTCAGTAGTGTTATGAGATGAATTGAGACAGTTAAAAGAAAAGGGATGTAAGTGTTGTGTAATTGTGGGCACGTTTTTAAGTTTTGAGTAAAAATCGTTTACGTTCCTATCCTAGTCATTAACTTTCATTGAGTTTTTTTTCCTTTAATCACACTGAGTAGTAACACAAACTACGGGGCGACTAGCAATCTCTGTCAGGTACGGCTCCAGAATAAGTCCTCGGAGGGGACCATCCTCTGTATACAGGGGCGCACCCAGGATTTAACTTAAGGGGGGGGGGCTAATTTCTGACATCAAGCACCCCTACCCCTTTCATATCCAGAGGTCATTGGATTAAAATAAAAAATCACGAAAATACTAAACTTTAATAGATTGTCCCCCCCCCCTTCTTTCTTTTTATTTATTTTTTCCGAAATAATAGTGTAAAGCTTTGCTTTTTTGATTGGAAGCTCTCTTGCTTCTGTTAAATTTTATGTGAATTTTCTACTTATTTATCAAATTGTGTTTATGTAAGAAAATAAATGGTAAATACTATGAGGATCTTCCAACCTTACTGAAGATGGGGTGATTAATGCACTCACGAGAATAGCGTTATGATACGATCATTATGAACAAAGACATAAAGTAGAATATTCAAACATACTGATAGGGCGTTCATGGGTTCTCCCCGGAAAAATTTCTGAAAAGTGATCTCAAAAACACAACATTTAGACAACTTTTGGTCATGTTAGGGAGATTTGAGACTTGCCGGCCCTTATCTAATATTTTTTCAAAATTTGAAGTCTTAAAAACGTTATTATTGCACGCCATTTTGGCAAATGTTTGGGGGTGAGGTTTAGGAATGTTTCTATATTAAGCTTCGAAAAGCGCAGTTTGAGAGACATTGACTAATCTTAGGAAAAGCACGAGTCCGGGGCCCATTGTAAATTTTCGAAATTGATGTCCAAAAACACCATAGTAGGCCCTCTTGAAAATGTTAGGAGAATGAATGGGGGTTTTGGAACTCTTCACTAACGGTTTTTTGATGTTGAAATTCCAAAAACGAAATTTATAACTATCTCAGTTAATCTTAGGAATAATAGGGTTCGACCGCTCTCAACCCGAAATTTTTCAAAAATGAAGTCTAAACAACGCAATAGCATCTTTGATGATGTTAGAGAAAGGCATAGAGTTCGGTTTTCACCTCTGAATGTTTTTTGTCGAAATTAAAGATCTCAAAACTTAATTTTAAACGATTTTCGGGATCTTTCCTCGAACATTTTTTGAAATTGAAGTTTTAAAAATGTCATTGTAGACCATCTTTGATGACGTTATGGGAATGGATGGAATGTGGAACTCTCCACAGGATATTTTCCCCGAAACTGAGCTTAGAGAAATGCGGTTCCATTGTTGTCGATGTTAAGAGTTCGGAGGCCTTCCTCAGGAAAGTTTTCAAAATTTGAAGTCTTAAAAATGTGGTTATAGTCCATTTATCGGTAGCCATAGCGATATGATTCATGTACTCTGCACCAGCAGTTTTTCGTAATTAAAGTTCCAGAAACAAAATTTAAGACCTTTTATCATTATTATTTCGTGGGAGGAGGGGGCTTTTTTTTTAATTTTTTGAAATTAAAGTTTTAAAAGCAAAACTGTAGGCCAAATTCCATAATGGGGCTCGCTTTTCACCTCCGGAAATTTTTAGAAATTCATGTTCCAAAAACCAATTATTAGACGATCTTCAATGAGGACTTTCAGACTTTCTCCCGGAATTTTTCTTTCAAGACTTGAAGCTCTAAAACTATAACTCCTTTCTAACTTCAACGCCGAAAAAAGAGAGGAATTAGGTTCGGATACCCCCTTCCTCCCATTTTCTTAGCTACGTTTTTTTAAATATTTTTATTCCAAATCAAAATGGAGAAAATAGGAAAAGATTTTTCAGTTAACTATTTTGGTTTTCTGTATTGAAATTTTTAATTCCCTTCCAGTGCCTTCATTGGTTAGAAGTACAGAAGTTTGTGGCTTTAGTGTAAGTTTTTTTTTTTTTTTTGACTAATTTGTTTATTATGCAAAGATACCCTTCGGTCACTTTTTTCTGTTTTTTTCCCCTCTCTCTCTCTTTCATACTTCCTTTTCTTTTAATACCATTTTATATTCTTTATAATCTGTTTTAACTTTTTATCAAGCATGTTTCTCAGAAAATCAGTGGCGGGCTAATCATGTCGCAATTGCCCCCCCCCCCCCGACCATAGGGGGCTTTTATGAAATGGATTCAAAAAATGCGCATGAAAAATGTTTTATAGAATTCTGTTTTTGACAGAAAGGAGCTTTAAAAATTTCATTATGACGATCCTTCAAACCTATAATTCGCCACTGCGAAACATCATGATTTTCCATGACAAATCCTCGAAATTAAAATTATTTTGGTTTTGATGGTGAGACGCTCTGTGATTTGAAGTTCTATGCTTTGCTGAGGCCCCATTCTCGTGCATCATCCGTCTGCACATGTACAATGAATGATTTAATTGAAAACAATGCCTTGGTTTCTTGGAAATTGTAGACGAGGGGGAGCGGTCTTTTATAAGTGAGAATTTACCCACGTTCCCCTAGACTTTAAAAAAGACAAGGTATATGTTATACGTGTGCGTATTTGTTATTTCAATGAGATTCAAAGTGTAGTACATATTGAGTTATTAATGACTTGAATCTTTTCTGACACCGTGGAAAAATTTAAAATGTCGTTGATGCTTAAGGCTTCAAGTCCAGTTTTGTCATAGGGGGAGCTTAAGCCCCCAAAGCCTCCTCCTGGGTGCGCGCCTGTCTGTATATGTAAGAAAGGATATGGTTTATAAAAAGAGATATTTATATGGTTTGTATAAATTTTGTCAAAAACTTCAAAAATTAACTATGGATGAAATTTCATATATTAGTCAAAAGAAAATGGGTATGCCGAAAATTTAAATTTTCCTTAACATGCAAACATGTTAATTAATTTATAAAGCAAATTATTTTAAATGTCATGCCTCCTTAACCTATTATTTTTTTGTCAACAAAAGCAACATGTTGAACATGGTTTCAAAGTTCTTTGTTTTTCATGAACTCCTAACATATTTTTAGCAACTCGGACAATAAAATAAAATCAATATAACCAATAGCAATTCAAATTTGTCATGAGTAAAACAATGCCACAGTGTTTAGAAACGTAATAAAACTAAAAGAAATTTTACAGAATTTGCTTACGGAGTGAAGACAGAAAAGTACTATTGGGCAATTCCACGAAAAGTGGTCCTAACACACCAAAATTTTTTCCCCCCATAATACAAAAACAAACCTTTTTTTTTGACAAAAAAAATATCTACTCTTTTCGATTCCAGCATCAATTTTAAGATAAAATTTTTCTTTTCTCATATTTTAGCCTTGTTTGCGACATTGCGACAAATTAAAAAATAAAATTTTATAAAAAAAAGTAAAACCGACTTCAAAAACGCAGCTGAAAATTGCTCTAAAAAGTAAAAAATAAATTTATTCTTTGAACACCATCGATACTACTTTTAAACATGAGTTTTGAAGTCGGTGTCGAAACAGTTAATAAAATCATTCTTACCCATTGATTGTACCATTTGATTGATTTTTCCCTTCAAAAAACACTTGAAATTGAGAATGAAACATTTTTTTGTTTTTATTATGAAACACGTAACCGAAGAATGGGTACGAATGATTTTATTAACTGTTTCGACACCGACTTCAAAACTCATGTTTAAAAGTAGTATCGATGGTGTTCAAAGAATAAATTTATTTTTTACTTTTTAGAGCAATTTTCAGCTGCGTTTTTGAAGTCGGTTTTACTTTTTTTTATAAAATTTTATTTTTATTTCATTCTTTTCAGTGTAAATGTATACCCGGAATAGTGTCATGTTGCCATCGTGACGCTTCATCTCACTTTATTAAAGCGTCTGAAATTTTAAGCGATTGCCACTAAAAACATTTTTTTTTCTTTTTAGGATTTATTTCTATGCTGATTTAATTAAAACATTTTTAAATTACTAGTTTTTCACCCGATTATGCGGCTAAAACTGGCCTACAGGTTAATCCGCAAAGTAACCATTTACCGCCGATTCATTAGTGCATCACTAATTTTAAAATTTAAAAGTTTAGGTGATGGGAGCCTGGAAATATATTTTTTTAAAAATTGGGGTACTCAGGACTAAATATATTCTATCAGTAAAACTGCGGTTTGCATGCCGCATAATCGTTTGACGTAGACAGTGCATTTTTTTTTCTGCTGCTTGAAAATCCACCGACTCCGTCGAGGATCGAACTCAAGCTCTTGCGAATGAGAGCCCAGCGTCTTACCGCTAGGCCACTCTATCGGCGAGCTACTGTGACCTAATAAACATCAAATCGCAAGAGTGTGCGCGTGAAATTTGAAATTCAATTCATGCGCAAAGAGGGTGCGCATGAACGGAATTCTAAAGATTTCCCTCAATTTCTTCAGGATTCCTTTCTCAAACCCCGCATCATAGGACCATGGGACCACCAGGGAGGTGTACCCTTTACAACAAAAAATTTTTTATCAAAATCGGCCTATTCAGTAAAAAGTTATGCGTGGTCATACATAAAAAAAATATACCGGTCGACCAGAGAACCTCCTCCGTTTTTTCGTCGGTTAAAAAAAAATGCATTGTTAGTGAAAAAATGTAAGAATTTTTTTTTTCACCTAATAATCAATTTTTTTCTGGAAAAACTATCAAATATCATGAACTCAGATCCTTTAGTATGATTATATCTCATATTTTTTGTAATAAAGTGTTTCCTAAGTTTTTGACCCCTCAAAATATGCAGGTTACTTTTTTTTGGTCACACACTTGAGGCAAAAGAAAGAAAAGTTTCCCCCCAAGGTCTAATTAGGGGACTAAAAGAAAACTATCTCATATCATAAATTAACTTGATACATAACACCTGTAACCTGACTTACATCTTCATCCATTCGGCAGAAACGTTTTAACGAGGCTCTTTAAAAGCTGTCACACACGTAAGGCTTTTGAATGGTTTACCTTAACCCTTCACTGCACGGTGTGCCAGATCTGGCACAAACCAAATAAACCCTCATATATTCCAATGACTTTTTAAATGCAGTTAAACTGAGTTTTACGCCCCTTCTGGAACATTGCTTTAACAGTTTAGTGTGATGTTTATGCACTAGTTAGTTGCACTAGTCTAGGTATTACAGTTCTTGCTTTTGAAAAAAAGTGTGTCTGCATTTCTTTAGAAGTGTGTTTAGTCATTATTTCCTTTGTTCTAAAAATGTTTTAATACACTTAGTGGCAAATTCGTTTGTACCACTTATGGCACAAAACACATTGTAGATTATTGCACTTATCGGTATACAAAGCATATGCTATGTGCTTTGTGCCATATGTAGAACAAACAATTAAAACATCATTTTTGGTGCACATTTTTAAGATAAATTTTTTTCTTCATTTTTCCTGAACTCGGAGTTATTAAAAGGTAGCATATGACTTTTCTCATGAAAATATAAAAAATCGTGCAGTGAAGGGTTAAGAGTCAGGTCTTTGTTTGAGAAACTTTCCCAGGAACCGATTCTTTTAATTTAAACTTTTTTGTTAATCTCCTCTGATTACATGTAACATGTTATATAAATAAATTTTAAAATAACCTATATATAATTCGTATACAAATGAGAATTAATTTCGTCTTCATTCTTTATTTTTGAACACATCTTTGCAATTTAATTATTTACTAGCGGCGTTGTCCAACAAAATCAGATCTTTCGTTTAGGGCAAAAAATCAAATATTAAACAAGTAGTTCCGTCCGGAACTGAACGAGCCTACTTTCCCGTTTGCCAATTTCAAATTTCAAATTTGGTAAAATATTCATCCGAAAGATAATGGGTTCGTGGGGGGGGGGGGGGCAATTCGAAAAGTCAAACATGAGAATGCATTGTCCTCGCCGAGATCTTTCTAACAAAAAAAGTTTGTTCAAATCTGATTGTTTAACTCAAAAGTAATTAGCGGGGGACCAGTTGTTTGAGCGGTTCAAAGTTGAACAAAAAAGTGCTCAAACCAAACTATTAAATGTGAGAATTATTTATCCTCGCCGAGATTATTAGAACAAAAAAAAAAGTTCAAATCGGACTGTTTACTCAAAAGTTGTTAACGGGGGACAGGTTGCTTGAACGGTTCAAAGTTGAACGAAAAATTGTTCAAATCTAAAAGTTAAATGTGAGAATGAGGTCTCCTCGCCGAGATCTTTCGAACAAAAAAAAGTTTGTTCAAATCGGACTGCTCACTCAAAAAATATTAGAAGAGGGGGGGGGGGGTAAAGGCATACAGACACATATATAATGCTGATAGCTGTAATTATCAGTTGTGGAAGTTGAATTGACTTCAAAATGAAGACATGCTGCACGCGGTTATACACGTAAGGCTCTAGTGTCACACAAGTAACGCAAACTAAAAACTTTTTACTGCTACTCTACGAAGTTTAGAAAAAAAAATATGTGGAATACTTACTTAGTACACTTAGACACATGCATAAAAATCAGCGTTCATTTATCTTTTAAAACTTCACAGGAAATTACAAAATAATATGAGGTATAGCTTATTTTCAGATTTTCCGAGTCACACACGTAAGGGTGTATTTAAAATTTTATTAAAAAATTCAAAATTGTCCTATGAAAAAAATAACGCCGCATTACAACTTTTGCATATCTTCTGTTACTCCAACAGCAACCACTAAGAAATATATAAAAAATATCGTCCTGGTTTTTATTGCTATTTGCAAAAAAATGGTGTCAAAAAGTCACACACGTAAGGCTGGAATGGCCCTTTTCTAGTAGTAAAATAGTGATTTTTGAGTTGCTAATATTTTGGTGCTCTTTCAAACAAAATGTTAGCTTTGAAAGTAAATAAACTAAAATTAAGCAACTGCCTGAAATTTTTCTTCGACAAACTGAATATAAACAAAATATTCTGTTTTGCTTATATGTAAAATTAGCGGTACAGTTAACCCATTTATGCCCAGTAGCCTAAAAACGGGACGCTTGTTAGTTACTGCATACAAAAACCTGTAATGGGTATATCATTTTACTAAATCTGTTTTTAACAAGTTAAATAGTCCTTCTTCTTGAGAAAACCAGATAGAACTACTAGTTTGACATCAGAGTTGATTTATTGACAGCTATTTTCAGACAAATCAGTCAAGCAACGATCCAGCATGCATGGGTAGCCACAGAAAGTAATTATTTTTTGCGAACTTATTTTTCATAAAACTAAACTATTTTTAAATGATGTGCTTAAAATTGATCATAGATGTCTTCTGTAATGTTACTTTGCAACAATAAAGTCAGGTAAGGTCGTATTTTGCGCACTTATCTGCCCAGTGTCCCATAAACAGGACGTTAAATAACTTAATAAATACGGCAACGGCGATCTATTTTACACCTAAAATGTATGAAAACCATTGCAAGTAAGATTTTTAAGCAGATAAAAATTGAAAAATATTGTTAAAAAAAACTTGGGCATAAATGGGATAATATAATTTTAAATAATCAAACCTTAGTCTACCTAGTATCTAGAATCGCGTCGAGAAGTTTATGACAGGGTAAGAACACGTGAGACGTCTTCCTCGGCAGTGAAAAGCTGTTTGTTTATTCCATTTTTTCTCAACGCGGAGTGTGCCATAATGTTTATAAGTTCTGAAAATGTGGTTTAGTATGTTTTTTCATTGAGAGTTAAGATTTTTTCTTTGAGTTTGAATTTGGGAGAGGCATCCATTTATCGGCAGTAATTGGAACTCTGCAACTTTGCCGATTATCTATAATCATCTTATTTTACTGATTAATCGGCCAAAATTTGCAAATTGAAATTACTTTAAGGTAGGCCCAAAACTTGAATTTATATATCTACTTAACCAGGGTGTCTATCTAACGCAGGGGGGGGGGTACATTTCCTTTAATAAAATGAGCTCTTTACTCAAATTCTATTTTCTATCAGGGGAGGGTGGGAGCATTTCGTTTTTATCGTATTGTATTTAAGTTTAATTTTTCCTCACAGAATAATTGAATCATCGTTTTTCAAGTCTTAAAATGATAGCAAAAGCATAAAACATGAATTTGTTTCTTTCAATTCTCAAACATAAAGTGTTTTAAATGCATTTTGGAAAAAAGATCCGCAGACATGTGATTTAGGATCTCCATTTTTCTCTTATGCATTGTCCCAAAAATAGGGACTTGTACTTAATATTTAGAGAGTGAATATATATCTCTTATTGCAAAAAGGCCAAAATATCGCAAAAAGCAAAATTGAGTCTATCAAAATCATTGCAAAAAGCGCAGCACATGCAGTAATTTTTACCCCTCTCAAACAACAAATGTTTTAAATACACGTTTTGAAAAAGTGACACAGGGCACGACTTTGTAGAACATTGGGCACGAGATTTTTGTGCTGCCCCCCCCCCAAATAAAAACAATATAATGAAGTAGTAAAATATTTTGGATTTCAAGTTTTCGAAAGAGTATTTTTAAATTTTTTTTTTATCTTGTTATAGTACGATATGAAATTTCTCCATTTTAAAAACTTTAGATGGATTTAAGCCCCCCCCCCCCAAACGTTGGTGCCTAAATATAAAATTAGCAATTTTACAGTTTATTACTGTGCATTTTACAGTTTTAAATTAGAACCTCGGCTGCTAATATTATATTGTAAAAACAACAGTTTATTTTTTACAGTTCACCTTCTTGGGAAGGAGAAGAAAAATAAAGTGCAATTAGAATTGCTTTAGCTATGGTTATTTCCAGGAGCGCCCCGAAGGGAGGTCCAGGGAGGTCACCGGGACCTCCCAAACATCTTCCTCATTCGGCAAAATCGGATAACGATTCGACACATTCGAGGATAGTATTTAAATATTTTTTTGTTATACATTTGTCATCGTTGAAAATGAGAAGATCCGATCAATAAAAATATATCTCGTTCTTTTGTTGACGTTATTTACTATAAACCAAACCGTTTCTTTCCTTGGCGCCTTTCGGTGAATTCCATAGTGTGTGTGTAGCATGACACCAAACAAGACGGACAATATATAGTGAAAACGCTGCAATGCATAAATGTTGCACTTAGAACGCAAAGAGCTCTAATACTATGTGCGGGGACTTAAGTTTTTTTTTTTTTTTGCTTCACTAGCAAATTTTCTCATTTATCGCACTGAAAGATATTATCTGCTTAGCTTGATTTATTTAGTTCCATTTCTTGACTTTCTTCACTACGAAAAGAATCGACCGTCGAAGAAATTCAATAATTATGCAATGTGTTACCGCTCATAAGCCAGGGCTAAGGCGGAACTGAAGCAAATGCACCCACAGCTGGATCATAGCATCCTAAGACTGCAGTTTCGTCCTTATTGTGGACTCCTCAGTTCGGAATAGAAGAGGATCTTTGCCTCCAGCTCGCTCATTGGCTATTCCTAACTGAGGAGTTCACAATAAGGACGAAACTGAAGTCTCTTAGGATGCTATGCTCGAGCTGTGCTTGCATTTGCTTAGGTTCAATATTGTTTTTCGTTTTGATTATAGTACTGAAATACATCTATCTGTTTTACTTAATTTATTGATTTTGCTTGCAATGAAGATAATTCGTAAACGATATAAAGTTGAGTGTTTAATTTGTGGAACTAATTTTGATGACGATTATAAACGAAAACATAAGGAACTTTGCCACGGTGGAAGACATATCTCCGTGAAACTTGCTTGAGCTCCAAAAAATCAATTTGATGCTGCAAGAAAGAAAATAAAGACTGCTTCAAGCAGCGAATTATTACCATCAACCGGTTAGCTTTAAATTGATATTTTTTTTCCTCCTCTTAATTTGTTTCAATGCATTTTTCACTTATTGATTTAAATCAATGACCGTAGGACTCCCACACTTGAGAGCCTGTCGCAATACATTTTGGGAGCCCCTTGTTTAACGTGAACCTTTTTTCATGTGCAGTTTAAACCCCTTTCCGGGCTATTATGTCACAGTTGAGACATGTGTGACTTGGTAAATCAGCCACCAACCTCAATAATTAGAAACAAATTAATATCTTCGTTAAAGGTTGTCATGCCTTTGGAAAAATTTGTGTAAAAATTTTAGCCATTAATTATTTTTAATCTTTGTTCAAATTATTTTTCAGACATTATGCTTTTTTCTTAGAATTTAATAAAATTTGTTTTCATCATTTTCAATAAATTATGCATGTAATATATGAAGAAATTGTTGACAAAAAAAATCCCGTAATAATTTCGTTGATTCGCCATTGAAAAATAGGCTACTAATATGCAATATTTTTTAATCTGTCTTGCAGTCAATATGTTTTAATCTGTATATATATCTATAAGAAATCCAATCGATCGCTTTGACGATTCAGCATACAACCCCGTTGTTAGTTATCAAAGTTTTTTTTTTTTTTTTAAGTGATAACAATCATCTTTTCTCACAAAGTAATGAAATAAGGTTTGTGTACATGCTCGTATTTTTTTCATTCGGCACATTTTGAAGTTCCATTCGGCAAATTGAGAATTTTCCCCCTCCCAAAAATTTAAGCTCGGGGCGCCCCTGGTTATTTCAAGCTGAGGCAAAATTGGCAAAATCTAAAAAATAACTAATGAACGTGAAAATGACGCTCTGCTTTGCACGTGCTCATTAAATTGCAATAAACAATTAAGACTGGATTAGGCAGAGATCAGATTCTGATTGGTCAAAAATAAAAAAGAAACGTCGCAATCGCTTGTGCTGATATATATCGAATGACTAATTACAATAATAGCAAGATCCCATATCGAATGACGAAGTACAAGAATAGCGTCACGGGAAGTTTGTTTTTCTGTATCGAAGATCGACAGAGAACGGTTTCAACGCCGAACTGCTGTTAAATGTCGAAGGGCGAGCATAGTTTTTAATACAGTGGACCCTTGGTAATTCGACACCCCAAGGGACCACGAAAAAATGTCGAGCTAAGCGCATTTCAACTTACAGAGGTTCCACAATTTTATCTTTTAGTGTTTTCCAGGGGTGCTCATCCCCCCAAGCTCAATGGAGCAAATTCCCCCCAAGAATTTTAAAAACCCTCTTGTGCTTTTTATTTTTACTCCTCTTTTTTATTTTATTTATTTTTTTAAACATTATTTATGAATTTATTTTAATTTATAACTATTTTTCATAAATTATTAATTTTTTAAAATTACTAATTATGTGCAGAATAGAATCGCTTTTTTCTCTTCATTTCAAGTACGCACACACACAATAAAATAAATAACTGAATAAAAAATAATAATAAAGAAATAAAAGAAATAATTTAAATTAAAAAAATGAATCAATGAATTATTTTTACTTAAAAAAATCAGTAAATAATATAAGTTAAAAAAATAAAATAATAAATAATTTAAATTAAAAAAAAATAGAAAAATAAATAATTTAAATAAATAAATAAATAAATTAGTATTAGTAAAAAATCCCCCCCCCCTTCAAAAAAATTTTTTTGATGGCGCAACTTGCGCCGTAATTCCCCCTTGTGGGCACCTCTGGTTTTTTCTATATCTTAGTGTTTTCTATTCATTTACTTGCGTTTAACATTAGCAGTACAAACACTATTTCCAGTAAAGATTTTTTGCTTTCTTTCACTCTTTTATTCTTTATTGAAAAGTATCTAACAAAATAGACAGAACAAAATTGAATGTGTCATTAGAAATCCATAGTTTTTAAAAAGAAATAAGAGCTCCTTGTCAATCTGGTCTATTACAGAGATAACCCCAGATCACACTTGCTTGAAAAACACTTGTTCTGTGGCCTTGTTTCTCTTGGGGACAGCCATGGTTATATTTCTCCAACTTTTTCCTAGCAGTGGGACCAGTGGTCGGAAGTAGCGAAACTACAGTAGTAGCTACATTTTTTAGTAGTTTGTAGTGCAGTGTACTACTTAAAAAAAAAAAAAAAAGTAGAGTAGTGAGAAGCGCGATACAAAAAAAAAAATAGTTTGTAGCGATTTCTGGAAACTACTTTTAAATTTAAAAATAAATAAACAAATGAGAAAAAATGTAGAAGTTATTATCCGTAAACAGCGGTGTGCATAACTTTCATCCACCCTCGTGAAAGTTAACAGATGAGACATAATTAAGAATATTCTTTATTATACTTATGTACACGAACATAAACAAACATAACTACCAACTTCGTAGCTCACATAATAACACATCCCCACCGACACAGCTAACTTGTATTTATAGCATGATAGTTTGCATATTTGTATTTAGTTCAGTTCTTACATACTAAGTAAAAATAATATGCAAATAAAGATTATAAACTAAATGTACGTTCGAAATAAATAATTTCAACAAAAAAGGGAACGAATGGGAAAAAAAAAAAGGTTTAATTGACTCTGACTGGTGCAAATCTTGCACGAGTATAGCAGTGGAAGCAACGAGAAATAAGAACCATAAAAATATGAGCAGATCTTAGATGCATCGTTTTGACGAGATATATTCAATCTGTTTGATGTCATTGGCTTATTTGGCATCATAATTTTTATATTCTCCTTCAAATAATTTTCATGTTCCTAAATATTCCCTGCAAGAAATTAAAAAAAAAATAAAAAAAAAATGAAGGTTGAATTCTTTCAATCTTTCAACTTTTGAATCCTTTCTTGTGGCGAATATTCGTACAAATTGTGAAAAAAAAAATCTAAAAAGGACAAATTTTAGCAAAAAGAGGAACAAAAAGGAAAAGTAACAAATAAATTCAAAGACAATTCCTAGTTCTATTCCATATTCAAATGAGTGAATTTATTAATGTAAACCACTTTTTGCGGTCGAATTTTTGCGGTCAATCCTTAAACGGTGTATGCTTTTTATTCATTTTTTAAAAAGTAGCGAAGCAGCGACTACAATTCAAAAGTAGTTTGTAGTTGCTACATTAAAAAAAAAGTAGTTATAGTTGTAGTTAACTACATTAGTCACAAAGTAGTTTTAGTTGTAGTTCGCTACAAAAGAAATGCAGTTTTTCCAACCACTGAGTGGGACTGCACTAACAGCCGAGAGTTTGAAAGCTTACTCCTCTGGGTAATAGGAAAAATTCTCTAAATGAGTTTTTTCCCGAAAATAATTTATTACAGCCTCAGAAACCATAAAATTTACAAAAATGGTCAATTACTAGAGAATATCGGTTGCGAAAAGGGGACTAAAATATCAAGAAGATGTCGACTTACACTGTTAAAAATTCAGGAAGCTTTTATGGTAAATGTTACTACTCTCTATCTGTAAAATGTAGCGTTTACAGTACCGAAATTTTTTACAGTAAATTGTACCGATAAAAAAATCGCGATTTTCAGCGCCAATTGATCACCACGTGACTTACTGTGAGATGCACATGACACCCTATTTCCGCTCTCCTGATGTGTCTCATCTGGTACCGTGGATAGTAAAGTAGTGTGAAAAAATTGGGTCCCGGGTTCGATCCTTGTCGTTCGTATCTCGCGCTTTTTAATTCTCGTTATCTCTTCCGTAAAATTTTACAGTAAAAAAATATTTTACGGTAAAAGTTACTGGCAACATGGATGCCAGTAACTTTTACCGTAAAATTTCAGGAAAATTTTTAACAGTGTATATAGAGGTTCCTGTAAATGTATGTCGAGTTAGAGAGGTTTACGCACATTACACTTAACACTGGACTAATCATTGGAAGCATAAATGTCGAGCTGCCGATGTAGACGAGTTATACAAGTGTCGAGTTACCGAAGTTCCACTCTATTTGAAATTAGATATTCTGTAATTTTGTTTTTGTTTCTTGTAAAAAACTATATTGCAAAATGGAAAAAAATGTTCTCCCGAGTTTTACTGTTTTCTTACCAGTTATTTACTACTGCTGTATAAGGGGTTCGCCAATTCCATTCGAATTTTTGAAGGGAGATTTGTAAGATTTGAAACTCTGGGCCCTTAGAAGGTTTATATATATAAGGTGCCCCAGTTAAGAAATTCAGAATTTCTAGGAGGGGTAGGGTGCATTCTGACGACTTGAAATCACACAGCAAGGGGGGATCGGAACTGCTTTTCTGAAGCTGTGATGTACACCGAAGTATCATAAAGAAAAGAGACGCAAATGAAAAATATTTTTAGTAATACATGTCATCAAAAGGTATATGGGTCAAAGTTTGTGTTCGAAGTTTTTTCCACCGGCTACAATGCATACCTCACATCATCGGTGCATGGAACTCCGAACGGTCTGGAATACTCCCGGCATATCTCGAATTTCACCCCGTCAAGAAAGTATTATCGATCCCTCATTGCAATATGATTTCGAATCGTTAGGACGTACTCTACATCTTCTAAAAGTTCTGAAACATTTAACTGGGACAGCTCCTGTAGTCGAAAAGAAACTCTCATGCACACACATTCAACTCTGATGAAATTGAAAATGTGACTGTGTAGTATTCATAAGCGTTATTGAATTTCTTCTCTTGGTATTATTATTTTACAAATAATTTTTAAAAAACCCTTCTATATACCACTTTAATTTATACTGTTAATGTAATGGCGAAAATCATCTGGAAAAAGTGTAACACCATAAAGCCCCATGCCCCAGTGATGCCATTTCTCTCACTCCTTTTAAAACGTCATAACTCTAAAATTAGCGATTTTGAGTTATGCTTGTTTTAAAATTACCATGAATGAGTAGCATGCCTGCATTTTTATAGCTTAAAATTTCGCCGTTAGAAAGAAAAAGTTGTTTTCGTATTTTCAAATATTTCAGAAATGTTCTTTTCAAGAGTATCACACCTTAGTTGTGCTTGAGCCGTTGGGCGGGAAACATTAGAGTTATTTAGTGAAAAATGGTATTATTTATTCAATAAACAGGATTGCGCTCAAAAAAGAGTTTTTTATTCTTATTTTTTAAATCAAGAACGCGCTATTTGCTTTTACGTCGGTATTGTAAGAAAAGCAATTAGTACTAATAACGACATATTTTAAAACACCTCAAGTATTATCGATGAAACTTAATGTAAGAACTTCATAACAAAACGATTTTTTTAACTTACTTTTTACACTTCCTCTTGAAACAGAGAAAAATAATCGGAATTTCTTGCAAAAGACTTAATGCAAAGAAAAATTGTTCATTTAGGGCAATTCCATTTTGAAAAATAGCATCGACTGCTTCACAAAACAGCCTGCAGGAACTTCAAATACGTTAGGTCCTTGTTTCGTTGCATAAATTTTGAAAGAACATGGATTCTACTTATATAAAACACACGTTAATTTTGAGGATTTCCAGAAACAGTGTTAATATGATGGTATTTTGACTCCCTAACAGACGTATCTTTCGACATACGTCCGTTACGGAGAAAATGCTGTTATTTCAATATGTTTTCTGGAAATCTTAAAAAAATTAACTGCTTTATATGGTAGCAAAGACCATGATCTTCATCAATATCGTGAAATAAAGCAAGAATTTAACATATTTCTTGTATTTGTAAGTTATACTTCTGATACCGTGGAATGACTTTACATATAGTTTTTCCTACATATTTTACTTTAAACATTAAAATCACTCTCCTGAAAAATTACGTTTTTTTTTGAGATATGACATTGTTGAAATTTAGTATTGCTTTAATAAATTATTAAAATCATCATGTTTCAGTTCAGTACTTTTTACGTAGATATTTAAAATGGTATCATATTTAACTTTACTAACTCACTTACCATCAGTATTTAAATTCAAATATCAGTAATATCATAAAAAGCTGAGTTCAAAAAAATTAAACATATACAAAAAAAAAAGTCTTTTTAACCGTCTGAACCAGACTTTATTTTCCCTTTACGATTTTCCGAGCATTAAAGATTTTAAGATCATCGTGATTTATGAAGATTTCAATGTCTCATAGTTGCTAAGCATGACCTCTGAGTTCCAAAGATATTTTTTGTTTTGTTTTCTAATGAAATAAAATCAATGCGTTTTAATTTTTTGTTTTCCGTGTATAAGAGAGCACTGGTATAACCTATTTTCCACTCGCATAAAACGATTTAATGTATTTATTACTCGGTGATTTTACCCCATAACTTTTTGGCTATTGCTTCCTGGTCTGAAAAGATATAAATCATGAGTATTAGATTTGAAGGTTTCAAATTTGTTCTTATGTAACTCAGCTATTTTATATCGCAAATTAATAAGACTTTTTAAATACTTACATTAATTTAGTATGCATATATATGCGTCCCTACTTTTCATATCGCCACATGTAATTTTAATGGAAAGCAAAACGAATAAATTACTAAAAATGGAAAAAAATAAGTATTTGCATGATTTTCCTGAAGAAAGTGTTTGTTTTGTAACAGCAAAAGGACTTCGCATTTTGCAGCTATAGTCATTAAGGATGACTTTGGGTCATGTGGTTGTTTTTGTACTTTTAATTTTTTTTTTCTGTATGTAACTTCAAATATTTAAACCTAAAATTAGATCTGGAAATATTATTTTTTTTTCAAATGTAACTCACCCTTTTTTTTCACAAATCAATGGAAAGTATTAACACATGAACATAAATATATATGCTTATATAGCAATATATGCAATTTTTAGACCGTGGATCTATTTTTCGTCATTTGCTATCACGATCAGCTTTAAATGAATGGTAAATCATGAAATTTGCTAAAGAAGTAAGGAAGATTTCGCATTGCGGCAGAAAAAGAGGCCAGAGAAAAATTATGAGATAATTTCACAACACTGTATACAGTTAATAATGTAGTCCAATAATTCTGAAGTTACTGTTCGATGGTAACTTTTAAATGCTGATTTGAAATTGTTGAAATCTTTTGTCCCCCCACGTTCCACTAATCCATGCAATTATGGAATACTGTGATGCTACGAACAAAATGGGGAGTTTTTAAACGTTTAGAAAAGGAGTATTCTGGTTCCAATTTGCACTACTTCTGCTAAAATTAATTTATTTTACTCCTTATTTCTCAAGTAGCTTCTGGTTCCTCTAAGTGGATAACTTCGAATAAGGTCAACAGTTAATTTTAAATGATTTTTATAATTAAAATTTCTAAAATTTGGCTAACCGCACAATAGTTGAGGATTTTTTTTTCTTCATTTTTGTAATCTATGCAATGACAAGCATATATTGACATTAAATGAAAGTACTGGCGGCTACCTTGTCTAGTGGTCAGAGAAATCTGACTCTGGTGGTGAGGTCCCGCGTTCGAGCCCCGGCTTGGTCATAGATGTACGTTCTCTCTCTTTTCCTTTCCTTGCGTAAATGTGCTGTTGTGCTGTGAATGGTTGCCTACCCTATAAACGGATTCCTATGGCATATGTGATGTGCGTACTGTGGAAGTCAGACTTTACAACAAATGACGGTGCAGTTGGAAAAGTGACGCAGCGCACCCCAAATTGCCAGCCTAGCTGGCGCAAGAAAACAACAAGTGGTTTTTATAATTAAAGGAGAAAGTTGATAAAGGTGATATGTGACATTTGAAAAACTTACTTTTTACCATGAATGAAGGTGATTAGTCTATCAGTATCACGTCCCCTTAGTCAAAGAAATGGCTGGTAACTAAGAACATGGCCCCGTTTTACCCGTTGAGAAAAATCCGTTAAAAAAATATAAAAAAACACAACATTTTTTTGACAGCTTCTAAAAATTTTAAAAAATGTCACATATCACCTTTATCCACTTGCCCCTTCAATTATAATTTCTAAAATTTGGCTAACCATACAATAGTTGAGGATTTGTTTGTTCATTATTTAAATTGATGCAACGACAAGCATTTATCGACACTAAACTGGAAGACCTCATACTAAAATGAGTGAGTCCCACTCATACTGAAAAATGAGCAGGTAAATTTTTTTAGAAATTGTAGATGACCATAAATGTGTTGAAATGGTAAATTCAGTACTTCCTTTTTTTCTGGATTTCGTAATCCACATCATCACATATTACCACACATTATTTCCCTATAACTTCTTTAACGTCGAGGAACCTTCGCTCTGTCTTTCTCAATGATGCATAACTGTCCACTCTATCTTCTCTTTTAGCCCTCTTTCTTTCGCTCCCGTGCCTTTATTTTTCATCCCGAAAAGGAAAAGAAGATTAGACGTGTAATGGTTTATCGCCATTTCTGTCCGCCATTGCCGAAAATGCCCATCATTCAGGACGGTCATCGCAGCGTAATGGCCGCTACTAGCATTTGTCAAGTTGTCAGGGGGGAGTTGGGGGGGGGGGTCGGTTTAGGGTGTCTTCGACGATAGACTTCGTCAATCTGTGCCTGGCCAGACGATTTTTCGTTTGTTTATTATGAGCTTGTAATATTTCCCTTTTAGATAGAGCTTTTGCTCAAAGCACTCTGCACATACATCATCAGATGTCTCTGCGGCGTCGGCAACTTATCGCTTACTGCAAGAACGGAATGGCCAATGAATTGTCGAGATTGCTCTGTTATTTATTTTGATTATTAGTAAGTCTTTATAGAAACACCATGTGAGTCATATCTTGCTGTAGAAAAACCATTGTGCTTTTAGTCCATCATCATTAGCTCTGTACACCGTAAAAAAAAATGTGTAAGGTTACCATTGTTTTATGGGTGTAACGTTGCGCAACTTCTGGAGCAATCTGTTTCGATTTAAAAAAAAAAAAAAACTCTAATTGTTGGAGGAAAGTTTCACGTAGCCTGTGTAAAGTTCCATCCAATGGCGGATCCAGCTTCTGGTTCAGGAAGGGGTTATTTTCAGAAAGGGAGGGGTCACGGTGCAATTTTTGTGCTAAACCTTTTTTCGAGCTATAAGCCCCAAACATGCAGTTTTAGGCTACATTTTGCGGTTTAAGGGAGGGGTCATGCCCCCATGCCCCCCCCCCCCTGGATCTGCGCCTCGTTCCATTAACCGTTAAAATGAATGGGGCATTATTCAAAGCTCATGCTTTCAGCCAAATATTGGCACAGAGTTCTTAAAATCTTATGAACGTAACCAAGATGTACCTTTAAGTCAGAGTGATGAAACGCGCTTGATTTAAGAGCTCTCTGTAAGCCGTAAGCTCGAGGTTTTAAAGTTCGGGTTCGAGCCTATCGTGTGTAATTAAAATAGATTACAAATTTGTGTAAACTTGATTGGTAGTGGAGAAGCATGAACCTGATAAACAAATAATTGAGAGTTATCTTCTAGCCGAATGAATGCTCTTTTTTTGGACAAAGAATTCTGCTGTTACCTTACACAGATGTTGGTGAAACGTTATGCTGTAGTTCCATTACCATGGTGTGACCTTCTACAAGTGAGGTGTTAAAGAACTGTTCACATTACGACCGTTCCGTCCGAACGAAGTGGTTTTTTGGACGTGACAGACGGAGGGGAAAAATTTCGATCATTCGCACTAGCTCCTTCCGAAAGTCACGTGACGGTATTCCTCCACTAATTATAAAGAGCGCACTCCTGGCAAGAATCAATGAAATTGCTACCAAAATGTCAAACAGCGCTTTACTTTACTCTTGATATATCGGTTAAGTTAGTCCATTATGGTAGAGGCAGCACAGATGCCACCGTATTTATGAAGTAAGGTTACACAAACCTTTTTACAGTTTTGTTGTAACGTAAACAGAAGGTAATCTGAGCATAAATTAAAAAATAAGAGAGTGCTGTGGACTCTCGCTACAACGCGGTTCGGATTACGCTAAATGTCTGTATAATGCGAATATTTCACGGGTAAAGAATTATTGAGCTAACGCAAATCCCTCGCCGCAACACGAAAGTTTTCTGTTGGGAATCGCGGTGCAGTGGCGTAGCAAGGTCTGATGGCACCCGGGGCGAAGCTCAATTTGTCCCCCCGCCCCAATATTTCGAGCAAAATGACAAATTGAATTTTTTTTTTTGACATTTAATTTTTTTTTTAATTTATTAGGGAAGCAAAGTATCATGATATAATGCCTGTAAAAGTGTTTAGATGAAAAAAAAAAAAAACAAATACTGAAAATTTTCTAACGCAAAAGTTACCGTGTAAGAAGAAGAGAAAAAAACGAGACAATAAGGAAAATTTGCCTTCGTCCCCGAAATACACACTAGAGTGAAAAAACATCGTTGCATTTTGATTTGTAGTACGTACAAAAACACGCAGTATATCCGCTGGGCTGTGGAGTCGGCGAAAGAATACCCGGCTCTTTTACGAACATAAATATAGTGCCACTTCCATTTTAAATCGGGCAGGTATAAGAGGCAGGAACAGTGGCGCAAACAGAAAATATTTTAGAGGGGGGGGGGGAGCACTTTGAAAAATTCATAAATGAATTCAAAAATGGTATAGTTGACAAATTTTTTATTCCATACCCCAAGATATTAAAAGGGATTCAGCGGCACTGCCCCCTAAATTTTTTATTGAAACTTTAGTTTTAAAAACTAAAATTTTAATGAGTTTTGACTTTGTAGAGAAAGGGGGGTCGCGGAAGCTTTTGCACGAATCCTAAACACGTGAGTGCATGCCTTATTTCATAACGTTAATAGGCACTACCGTTAGTTCAAAATTAAGGCTCTATAAAAACGCAATTTTAATCGACTTTCGATGTTTTTTGGTGTTTGGAGCATTTTCAGTCTACTAAACGAAATCTCAAATTCTCCGTTTTGATTATGGCACGGGACAAGGCTTCAGAGGAGTAATATTTTGAACACTCTTATTTTCAGAAGAACATTTTATTTTTTTAATACTGGGAAGGTTTTTCCTATTTTTTTACATTACAAAATGAGACTGAAGGCTTTTTACCTGAAAAACTGGCAGGGGGTTGGGAGAATGGCCTTGTGTTAAGGAAGTACGCAATAGTGTATTTCCATTTGTTTAACCTTTTTTTTTTTTTTTAATTAGAACCAAAGGAAAATTAAAAATATATTTTCTAAAGTGCGAGAAAACTTTTTTTTTGGTGTACAGTAAACCATCTAAAATAAATGTAGGTGCAGTAAATTTTAATGTTTATATAAAATCTTACAAAGGCATTACAATGATCCTTCCTATATGCACTCTATAATGTACATACCACTTAGAATTGATTCTATTTTTGAACATTTAGTGGCAAAAATTGTTGTAGTTTTTGAGTTAAATTGGTAGGACTAGGTGTATCAATCATTTTTATGTCTCAACAGCGGACAGCAGTTACGTCCTGCCACTGTCATTTAATATATTGGTGGAAGAATAAGATAACTGTATCTCATAATACGAGGGCGTTTATAAAGGGTGGTCTCAGAAGGTCCTTTCAAAAATTTAAAGTTAAAACTATTTCTGGTAGAGATCTTCCTCCCCCTGTCACCTGTCTAATGTCTTCAAAAGGTTAATTTCCGAATGAGTGTTTAGAAAAGATAGCTTCCACATTTCTCAACCTAACATCCCCCTGATAATTTTAAAGTATCAGTTTTAATATTAAACACAGAAAAATTCAAGGAGAAACCTCAAACCCCCTTCCCATCCCCTAAAAACTCCAAACATAGCCTAAAAATGCATTTTTAGACCTTAAACTTCGAAAAATCTCGGAGAGAGTCAAGCCTCTCTTTTCAACAAATTATACAGGGTGTCCACTCCAATCGTGGACCAATAGCTAATTTCTAAACCGTTAGAGATAAGCATATAGTTTATTTAGGAAAAAATCTCCAAATTTTGAAAGGAATTTTGGGTCTATTCAATGTTTTTCAAAAAATCAAATTTTGAAAGAGTTACGAAATTTAAATTTTTATACAGCCCCCCAGTCCTATCATTCATATTTAGTAAAACATTCTTGACACTGTAACGTTTAAAACTTAAAAAAAATCACTGTTCTACGATAAAAATTGACCGAGTTATGACGTTTTGAAAAATCAAGATTTTGCATTATTTCATGACGTCATCGAGAGATCACTTAAGGGACCGTATGCGAAATCCTTCAAAATCTTGATTTTTCAAAACGTCATAACTCGGTCAATTTTTGTCGTAGAGGAGTGATTTTTTTTTAGTTTTAAACGTTACAGTGTCAAGAATATTTTACTAAATATGATTGATAGGACTGGGGGGCTGTATAAAAATTTAAATTTCGTAACTCTTTCAAAATTTGATTTTTTGAAAAACATTGAATAGACCCAAAATTCCTTTCATAATTTGGAGATTTTTTCCTAAATGAACTATATGCTTATCTCTAACGGTTTAGAAATTAGCTATTGGTCCACGATTGGAGTGGACACCCTGTATAATAAAGTTGCGTTCTTGAAACTTTAATATCACAAAATTTCTTGTTAACACTCCTCCTAACCTTTTTAACGTTATTAAATATAGTCTAAATGGGTTTTAGGATATTAATTAAACATTTCTGTTAGGGAGTTCACGAACTACCTTTCCCTAACTTTACTACCAAAGATAGTCTAATATTGTCACTCTCGGCTCGTACAGGGGGCAAGGGGAGCGACTGCCCCCTCACTTCCAAAAGTTAAGGGACCTTGCCCCCTCACTTTTCAGAGTTAAAAAGTAATATTCAATAAAAAATGATTTTTTACTCAGTGGATTGATTTATTTCACATAAGTAAAAGCCGAATATTCCTCAAAATATACTTTTTTTTCATGTTATATTATAAAAATAGAGCTTTGAATCGTAATGGTGCCTTTCCTTTATAATTTTTTATTCACTTCTCATTTTTACAGGTCATTTAATCAGTAACGTTAAAATCCAGTCATGTAAAAAAATGTTGCTATATAAAAAAAAACAGCTTATGGAGATGCTGCCCCAACCACATTTCTTGACCTCTCACTTTTTCTGTGCACCAGCCAGGGGTGCCCATCCCCCCCCACTACAATTTTTCACCACCTTCTTGTGCTTTTTGTTTTTGCTTTTATCTCTTTTTTATTTTATCATTTTTTTAAATATGATTTATTAATTTTTTTGAAGAACTATTATTTTTTATACATCATCAATTTTTTAAAAGTACTAATAATGCGCAGAATAAAATCACTTTTTTTCCCTTCCAGACATTCCAAGCACACACACAAAATAAATAAATAAATAAATGAATAATAATAAAGAAATAATTTAAATTAAAAAATATATTAATGAATTATTTAAATTAAAAAAATCGGTAAATAATTTAAATTAAAAAAAACTAATTAATGAATAATTTAGATTTTAAAAAATCAGTAAATAATTTAAATTTTAAAAAAAGTAATAAATAATGAAATAAATAAATAAATTAGTTCAAAAAACCCCGCTAAAATTTTTGATGGCGCAACTTGCACCATAATCCCCCCGGCCCCAGTGGGCACCACTGGCACCAGCCGCCTATGAATATTGTAATTTCAGTTTCAGAAGGTTCTCGAGGGGAGCCCTAAACCCTTGACGTCATCAAAGACAGCCCTAAATAATTTCAATTCTGAAAAAAATTCCGAAGTGAGCTCAGAGCCTTTTCTATCTCTTTATGACCACAGAAAAATTTACCCATCTCCGAAAGAACTGTCACTAAAGCTTCCTTTTGCAATAACTTTACATTGTAAAATTTTTTAAAAAGTGTGTATGTGAGAGGGTGCTTAAGCCTGGCAGGCCCGTCATTTTGGGGGATCAGGGGGGATAAATTGTCTCCCCCCTGGCTTTGAGAAATCATTGCATTTACATATAAGTGGGCTTGGCTTTTGTAGTTTTCCAATGAAATTGCATTGTTTTTACACCTTTTGACCACCCCTGGAAACACCTGAAATGACGGCCTGGTCACATGAGTTCTAACTATATACGCCATTGTCATAATATGACAGTAAATAAAAACGTTTGCTAAACTATTTTCCGATATGCTTCCCATTTATTCAAACGTATTTTAAAACGAAAAACACATGCATTTGAACTAAATATTAAATTAAAAGCAAACAGTAATAATGTCTTTCTGTGTTACCTTTTTGACGAAGGAAATGACAATGAAGGACAGAAGATCCACGTTCCGAAGGCCTGACCGGTTCGGAGGATGCGACAGGATGTTACGACAGGAAAAAAAATTCTTTCAATGAAAACGTCTTTTTTCCGCAAACTGCACTTTCTGCTTTTCTGAAGCCTTCAAGCCTCCCGCCAAAAGTCATCACCCTTCAGGCTGACCTGTTACACTAATTAAACCGTCTGACCAGGCACAACCCTACAATGGTCATTGGCGACGTTACTCGTAATCCTGGGGCAAGGTCATATCTCGAGGTCCTGTAGGAGCCAGTTAACCCCCCACGGGGGATGTCTTTTCCTTTCTTCGCCCAGTCGTCCGATCTTACGAGAGTAGGAAAAAAAGAAGCAAACTGCTTTCGTAGTTTTATGCGAGTGACTGGGAGAAAATGCCTGATGTTTGATGTAATTTTGAAAATAAGACTGCAAAATTACTTCCGTAATTTATCCCTTAACGAACAATATTTTTATTTTTTCCCCGACGGAAAAAAAACCCGATGGGGGTTCAACAGCTTCCGACGGGGGGGGGGGGTAGTGCCCTCTTGCTGGGGCAGCCCCGATAAACACATGTATATTTCTACAGGTTTAGAAAATCACGTAAATGATAAGAGAAAAGAACTAAAAATCATAGCTCGTATTTCAATTTTAGGAAAGTACTTGAATTTATCTGTCAGTTTTTTTTTTTTTTTTTTTTGGAGCCTGATATCGTTGGTTCCTCGCAGCACCCCTCATCTGTCGCTGAAGCACCCTATGTACCACAGCACCACTTTCGGAACCTCTACCTAACGTGACAATTTCCTTCAGTTAAAGAAGGACTGTATAATTTCTAACCAAAGTAATGGCTGCTTTCTTCTATACGGCAAAAGACAGTACACTCTCCCGTCCCCATATTTCATTAAGCTCACGCCATATCATTCAAGCACATATTTATGCAATAAACACATTGGCATGAGTTGCAGAAACTCATGCCAATTTTATAAATGTGGGGTTTTTTTCGGGGGGAGGGGGGCACAAAAGTTCAAATTCAGCACGGGCAGTTTTTGTCACCCCTCCATAGCTGACACCCGGGGCGGGCCGCCCCCTCGCCCCCACCTTCCTACGCCACTGTCGCGGTGCTTAAGTTTTGGTTTTGCTGTTGGCTACTAAATATTGGTTGCGTGCATGGAATTTCACCACTTTTGAACCACTGAAGGCGGATGTTCTGTCAGCGTACAAGTCGAAATATCGCTTTGTTAATGTATACAAGTCGCCTAACATAAATCATCATATCATTTTTTAGGTTGTTAATATAATGTATTGACTTACTGTATAGTACAGTTGTAGTGATTTATTTTGGTTTTGTGCATCGTCAGTATTTTGTGTTGAATAATACAGTTTTTAAAGGGAAAAAAAGCAATAACATTTCAGTTTCTTTTAAATGTACGAAACAAGAATGTATAGAATTAATGAATGGTTTTAAACAGTTTGAAGTTCAGCTCTACGTTGTACCGAACCAGCCAGCTGATAGGGAGTAGGTCTAAAATCCTATCCGCTATGATCTCCCCCTCCCCCGGAAGGAAGTTTCTTATTGCGGCTTAAAACTGTCTTCAGTACGGAGACGAGCCCATCCAGACGTTTGAAGTGAAAGTAGATAACATTAACATTCTGCTATCTAGATTTAGACTGAGTTGATCATGTAGATCGGTTAACAGATAGATCGGTGAACATCGCTCAAAGTAAAGATTCTCTTATTTTCTTCTTGGCGATAAACTAATCAGTTTGTTGCATTTTAAATTTACAATCAGTATTAAGGAATAGAAAGTAAACGTTTCGTAAAAAGAAGAAATATGATCAAAGCAGGGTTGCCAAATGTCCCGGATTTGAAGGGACTGCCCCGTGTTTTGATGCACTGTCCCGACTTTTCGACTCCAATTACACAACCCTGGTAAAAATGTATCTCCTTATAACTGATTTTACTATGCTTTAGTATACTAAGCCCTTTGCAAATTTTTCCCCAGGTGAAAATATAAGTGTTCAGCTACTACTTGTCAAAAAAAATTTATCTTTGGCACAGTGATTTGCTTCGCTTTTGTTCTAGAAGATATAATTAATTGTGATACCTTTTTACAAAGAAAGATGCATTTTATATACCCTGTTAATAAAGATACCCAGTTTTTAACCCCTGACGCAACAAGGAAGGGAGTTTCAGTTTTGACATGTCTGTGTATCTGTCTGCTGCACCGTACAGCCTAAACGGACAGACAGATTTTGAATTTTTTGTTTGTTTTTTTTTTGTTTTTTGTTTAAAAGATGTAGTGATCGAGAGTGTTCGTAGCTAGGTCGCGTTTTCTGATCACATTAATTGACAAATAACAAAGATATTAAAAGCTTTTAAAATGTTTTTCGCAATTTTTGAAGTGAAAAAATGCAGGAAAATTTAAAACAAGTACCGTAAATCAGGGTTACTTGGACCCTAGGGGGTTACTTGAGCCCATTTCAAAAAAATGATTAAATATGGGTTTGGTACTTATTAGTTGAAGATTTGCACGTAGTTCCTCATTTCTCCGCTAGGTAGAAGCACTATGCAGTCTCTAACGCTACCTACACGGCTCTCTAAGCAACTTCCTGAGATTAGTTGAGGTTATGTTATTGCCTTGCTACGTGTGCAGAATTTTCCAGCCTACAACTTTTATGCTCTTAGAGCATACAATTCACCATTTAATTAAGGTAAGTGTATTATTTTCTTGTTAAACCCCTCACAAATGTTATTTAAGCCCAAGATTGTCAATACTTTTAGCTATTTAAGCTATTTATAACAAAGTCTGTGACAGTGACCAATAATCAAATTATAGGGTTACTTGGACCCACTATTTACGTAGATCCAAGTAACCCTTACAAACTTTTTTTTTTCATTTATCAATTCTATGACACTGAACTATAAATTTTTATTAGTTTTCGTGTATTTTAAGGAATATAGGCAATGTATTAGACCAACCTTTACCTTTTTCAGGTTAATACTGGCCATGCCGTCCAAATACAAGAGACTTCCTGGAAGCCGAAAATACAAGAGACTTCCTGGAAGCCGAAAATACAAGAGACTTCCTGGAAGCCGAAAATACAAAGACTTCTCAACTGACCGATTGCAGGAATGCCTGAAAGCAATAAAATCTGGTGAAATGTCTCAAAGGAAAGCAGAAGCTCATTTCAAAATTTGCAGATCAACCATAAAACGTAGACTAAAAAGTGAGACACCAAAGATGTTAATGACACTGTTAAGGATAAAACATCCAATCAATCTAACAAGAGGAAAGGACAAAATAAATCTTCCAATAAGAAGCTGTCATCAAACAGCAAGAAGCAAAAAAGTAAAGAAATGGAATCATCCTCTGAAGATGCAGATGATTTTAGCCTCCAATCGTCAGGAGATAGTGAGTTCAGTTTTTTGAACAGTGAATTTGATCTTATGGATCTTATTAATTTCCCTTCTACCCGTGGCGCTGGTAATGATGAAGCTATGAATGAACTCTGCAATCAAGATGAGAACATTATCATGGACAAAAGAGATGAAAATTTAGTTGAAAAGGGACTTAAAGAAAAATTAGTCGAAGGCAATTTTGTTATAGTGTTGTGGGAGAAAAAGGAATTTCCAGGCATCATTACAAAAATTGATGAAAATGGAGCGATTGTTGATTGCATGCAGCGCACTCTAAAAGGTTGGAAATGGCCAGAAGTAAAAAACATTCTTTATTATAAGTGGGGAGATATAAAAAAAAAGATTGATTCTCCTAAAATGTTAAAAAGGGGGCTATTTTCAGTTCAATCAATCAAAGAAGATGTTTAGATAAAGAATTTTTATCTAACTTCATATATTTTTTCATTTATTGTATCGTATTTTTTCATATCCCATGTCCTACATAAACCCAACACACGCTAATAATGCTTTATAATAGGAAAACTAAACCTGGGTCCAAGTAACCCAACCTAAGGGCTACTTGAACCCATAAGAAAAAAACATTCAGAAATTTAGTAAATGAAATAAACCAAATTTAAAGGTTACATGCTTTATTTATGGGTATTCTTTAATAATTATAAGCATTGTTTGATTTCATAACACAATATGTATTGATATAAATAAGGATTTATCTGGAACATTACTAAAACTGGGTTCAAGTTTACGGTACTAAAAGAAAGAAAAAAAAATTCTTCTTCTGATAAGATGATTTGGAGCTTTTATGTAAAGTAGAACTCTAATTATAACATTTTTTAGCAAATGCGGCTAAGATTTAAATCTACAGGATTGGAAACCGATGTCAGTATTGGCCGACGAGGAAAGAAAACTCAATGATTAAAATGTTTATCTGTTGCCAGTTTATATTTGTTAACAATTAAAATACTCGTAATTAATTTTAGTATAAAAATTTTGAATTTTCCTTCTTTACTATGCTTTTGCAACTAAAAAAATTTTACTAGTAAGGATTCTTTTCTTTTCCGTGTTCACCATATCTCTCGAAAACAGTGAAATATATTTAGATTTAAAATGCTTTGTGACCAGAGAAGTTCGTTTTAATATAAGATCGACAATCAGGATCATTGGTTGTTTCAATTTTTAATTTAATCTTAGTCCTTGTTACAATGCCAATTGCCAAGTCAAAAATTTTGTTACTGGCTAATTAAAATTACTTTAGACGTTATTAAAGGAGTCAGGCTCGGACTGGCCGCAGAGATGAGAGACATTTCCTAGTGAGAAATCCTGAAAATACTCCCTTGTTTTTTTTACTGATTCAATTCAAAACAATGTTTTAGAAAGACGAAAATAAATTATGTGTAAGCAGAATAGCATTTGTAACAAGTGAATCATTTTTTGTATTTTGCCCGTTATCTCCTTGTAAAAAAAGGGGGCTTGTATTATTCATATAGGTCATATAAGATTTTCGGTACCCAGTTAAAGGTATAAAATAAGTATGATTTGTATGTATCTTATGGAAAATTCTCACGAATAGTTGGCAAGGTATAAAAGTGGTTTGAAGAAAATTGTGTTTAAAATATTGTTTTAACATTTAACTATTGAAAAATATAATCGCGGTTTTGAAAAGCGGCTATCAACTTTAAAAAAAAAAAAAGCCACAAACTGAGTCTAAATAGTTAGCATCGCTTATTACTATGCTTTTATTCTGTATTGTGCAAAAAATGTAATCATGCACACCAATGGCGCCATTACTATGAATACGTGTTTCACAATATCTTAAACGAAATTGTCATCTTGCCCCGTATTAGGGTAAGATGACTATTTTTTTTTTCTTTGAGAATATGATTTGATACGTCATGAAAATTTGAAACCATTTTTATACAAATGATATAGATTTATGAATTAAGATTCATCTCAAGAATTTCAGATGACAAAGTATCAATCAACAATTTAAAGCCTGTGGAAAATCAAAAACTCTTCAAGTAGTCGTCTTACCCTGCGTTCCCCTACTTCAGACAGCGATAAACAATTTCAAAACCTTTTTAATGTGTATTTATTTTGGAGACGCCGTATAGGAATTCAAAACGTCGTATATTTTTATAATGATTAACAGATGAGGGCAATTCGTATGAAAACAGTTTTGCGTACAAAACGGTTCATATAGACTATAGCACACACGTAACAAATAAGTCCTTAATTAAATTACTTCATAAAATAAATTTGCATGCTACTTAAATAATAAATAAAAAATATACATAAATAAATAAATGAACAACAACAGTAATAATGATAAAATGAATGCAATAAATGCAAAGTAAAAGCAAAATACAAATGAATAAATGGGTGGGATGCCCACAGTGATAGTCATGCACTACATTTCATCTTACCGATTTTGATTGGTCTGTTAAATTAAAAATGGTTAAATAAAAATGTATGAAGATTAATAATAAAAGTGGTCCCTCAATTATTATTTATTTGGAGCAATTTTTTTTAATGGTGCAAAAATTGTATGTTGCAGAAAAAAAATTAAAAAGGACAAGTTTATAGATAGTACAAGAAAATACTAGGACTTGTTTGGGATACGTTTTTTTTCTAATTTTGCTTCTTTCTAATGTAAAATTTTTAAATAGAGTGTTCCGTTTTAACTATCATGACCTTTATTTTAGCAGCAGTTCATCCTAAATACATTTTCAATGGCAAAAATGCTCAAAATGAGGTGCAGAGTTAACATAATAAAAGTTTGAAGCGAAAAAAAAAATTCATGTAAAACGTAATTTATTTTTTATGATAATAAATTTCTTTCTCGACCGATCAAACTAAAAAAAAAAGCTCTCTATAAGGCTGCACAGAACTTTCAATTGTGGAAAAACTTAAAGAGATGGGCCTTGTGATTGTTTTTTGTGCGTGGGAGGGGGGGGGAGGCTGAAAAAAAAAAAAAAAAAACACTGGGCCATGTTTTTGTCCAAATTTAGGTCCATGGCACAGCCTGGGGTGGATGAAGGTAATTTTAGATCAGATTTTTCATCGCAAGTTTGGGAAACGTGCTCTGGCTTTGGGAAGTACTCCACAGCCTTTGAGAGTGGGTGGTGCGACATCAGCTGTAGGGATGGGTAATCAAAGGGGTCATTCCATGTCAAGTGTCCCAAATTTCGAGAAAATCCCCACTCGACCCCCTCCGATTTTGATGAAAATTTTTTTGGATGCACATATGAGACTTGCATGAAACCATACCAAATTATAGGTCCATAAGCTTTATGGTTCAGCCAATAAAAATTATTTCATAAAGGGATCTTTTTCGTGTCTTGAAAAAAATGACCCAATCGTCAAGTTTGTGCTTTTATTGCTCGCGACCTAAGACGATTATCAGGCTCAAATTTGGTGATTCTGATCACTGTTTAGGGTAGAATAGGCTACTTGTGTAACAGAAGCTCCATGCACTGTGGATTTTTTGAAATTTGCTGCCAAAGTAGGTAAAAAATCGTATTTTGGAAAATTTTGACCATAGGTTATCAGCTTGTGTCTGCTGAGAGAATGACTTTCTGAAGCTAATTCTTTCCTCGTTTGTAGCCTGACAGTTCTTCCGAAAGGTGTGCAACTGGCATCTTATTAGCTCAAATAATTGCTGAATTATGCGAGTTGAAATTGCAGTCAAATTTCTTTTTTCTCAATTTTGTCTCAATTTCAAAGGGCAATATCTCAAAAGGGTCATTTTGAATTTCAATTTTCTTTACATCATTGGAAAGAACACACTTTTCTTAACTAAAAAAAGTTATTTTTATTTTTGAGACAAACTAGTTTCAAGGGGATATTGCAGCTCAAAAATGTGTACGTCATTCAACGTGAAATCAAAGAAAAACAGACGTAGACCTCAAAAGTTGATGTCAATTTGTTCTATTAAAATTTACAGGAGCTATTGTGCTTATGTTCTGATGAAAAAACCCTTTTTTAGATATTTTTGACCTTTAGTTTTTGTGTGCGCATCCGTAAAAACTCAAGAAATGACAAAAAATAAAGTTTCGTTTTTAACAAAAATAATTATCTTCTTATCGCTGCTATAAGAGCTTGAGTCTTTTCCTATGTGTTATTTTTAAGCTCCTGAAATAGAATTTCGGATGATATGTCACTTGGCAAGGTTATAGATCATTAATGTTCCAAGGTCATAAAAAGTATTTTCTCATTTTTCATTATTTTTCTTATGGGCAAATCGCAATCATAGGCAGAATATTTAGACACATCCTCGGCAGTATAACGAATGGATTTTCAATTACTACTTACCATATTTTCAATTACTATTGTTGTCATTTACATGGTGGAAATAACTGCAATATGCAACTCTATTGAAAGCTTTCGTTATCGCTTTTTAGAATAATGGCTTTGTAGTCCCATTATACATATTTTTTATCACGTACACACCATATTAACTGTTTTATTTATTATTTATCTCATTTTTTAATTATTTTTTTTTTTTTTTGAAAAAGGAAACAATGCTTTTTATGAATTTAAAATATTAATAACACCTTGCCAAGGTGACCTATCATCCGAAATTATGTTTCAAGAGCTTAAAAATAACACATAGGAAAAGGATCAAGCTCTTATAGTAGCGATAAGGAGATCTTTTTAAATTATCTTTGTTAAAAATGAAACTTTATTTTTTGACATTTCTTGAGTTCTTACGGATGCGCACACGAAAACTAAAGTTCAAAAATATATAAAAAAGAGTTTTTTCATCAGAACATAAGTACAATAGCTCCTGTAAATTTTAATAGAACAAATTGACATCAACTTTTGAGGTCTATGTGTTTTTTTCTTTGATTTCACGTTGAATGACGTACACATTTTTTATCTGTAATATTCCCTTGAAACTGGTTTGTCTCAAAAATAAAAATAACGTTTTTGAGTTAATAAAAGTGTGTTCTTTCCAATGGTGTAAAGAAAATTGGAATTCAAGATGACCCTTTTGAGATATTGCCCTTTGAGATTTAGACAAAGTTGAGAAAAAAGAAATTTGACTGCAATTTCAACTCGCATAATTCAGCAATTATTTGAGCTATCAAAATGCCACTTGCACACCTTTCGGACGAACTATTAGGTTACAAACGAGGAAAGAATTAGCTTCAGAAAGTCATTCTCTCGGCAGATACAAGTATACTATAACCTATGGTCAATATTTGCCAAAATGCGAATTTTTACCAACTTTGGTAGCTAATTGCAAAAAATCTACAGTGCATGGAGCTTTTGTTACACAAGTAGGCTATTCTGCCCTAAACAGTGATCAGAATCAACAAATTTGAGCCTGATAATCGTCTTAAGTCGCGAGAAATAAAAGCACAAACTTGACGATTTGATCATTTTTTTCAAGACACGAAAAATAGGCATTTATAAAATAATTTTTATTGGCTGAACCATAAGGTTTATGGAGCTATAATTTAATATGGTTTCATGCAAGTCTTATATGTGCATCCAAAAAAAATTTCATCAAAATCGGAGGGGGTCGAGGGGGACGCCTCGTACACTTGACATGGAATGACCCAAAGGCAATTTTAAGAACATACATTTGCCCTTCAGCCCTGTCCTTTCTGGGATCAGCGATGGATTTTCCCCTGCATATTAGAACATAATTTGTAGACAGTAGCATACATAGACCTAGTTGCGCCCCCCCTTGGAAAAAAATTATGTTTAATTATAAAACATATACTTCCAGGGTAACTCATAACGCTATTTTTCTGGATTTGCTTGGTTGTAGGTTGTATTGGGTTTATTGGCGCAAGAATATTTTTCTTGACCTTGCACCCTCAATCGTCGTGCGGCCCCCTAGCCGCGTTGGCTACGGGGGTTATATTTACGACATTAATGTAGCAATGCGTTTGTGCGTATTTTTTGTTGTTTTCCACTCCCATATTAATTGAGTATATACTCTGCCTTTGCCCTCTTCTGGAAGGACTAGGAGCGGATACAAGGGAGGGGCGATGGGGGCAATCGCCCCTACCTTGAGGGACTCTTCTTCAGTAGTTTTTCGACTTTAAAGTTCAAAAAAGACAATTTTAGGTAATCTTCTATGATACTATGAGAATTGGTTGGGATTCGGGGCTCTGATCTGGAATTTTTTCAAAATTGAAGACCGAAACATTTGTAATAAACATGACGTGTTAACCAGGACTGGATCCGCCCTTGGGAAGGACAAGCTTGCCTCCCACTGTCCCACTCCCCCCCCCCCGAAAAGAATTGTCGAAAAAGAATTGTCGAAGTCCTGTCGAAAGGGTCGCCATGGTTATTGTGTTATGCGCACCATAACACCATTGCGATAAAAAAGGAGAGGCAAAAAATAATGCAGGGACACTTTTTTTTAAGCTCTTTTTCTACGTTCTTGTCGAAATTGAGAACTTATGTCGTGCTGCCATCTGTGATTGAGAATTGAAAACAAAATTAATTTCTGTAAATTTGGCGGTGGTAAATCTGCAATTAGATAAAATATTTTATTAGTTGGTATTAAAAAATGAACAAAGTACCTAAAATTAAATATTGGGGAGAAAAGGTGTGAATGAAAAGGTAGATAGAAAGTGTTTTTTTTTTTTTCACTTTACTCTATTCTTTTAAGTTTCTTTTATTTTTAATTATAAAACAATTATTTGTCTTTCTGTCTTCTTCTGCTCAATTAATCTTCTGTTCACTCTTTTTTTCCAGATAAGTACCAATGATGCTTTTAATAAATTGAAGCACTGAAACGTCTCTCAAAGATTTTTTCAGAGATTTCTCATAAACTAATATTACGCTTGTAATATATACTGCATTATATAAAACTTAAATTATTTCGTCCAATATATATATGTATATGTATATATCTATACATAAAAGAGTAAAACAAATATTAGATTTCGTATAATTTAAACCGTTTATCAGGTGACTTAAAATTATAAATTAAGATAATGTAACTATTCGGCTTTTCAATGTCTCATAACTTTATTTGAATGGAATAAAACATCAAATTAAGAAAAAAAGGAATGAAAGAATAGTTAGGCTAGATGATTAATTTTTTGGAAGTGAAAGTTTCTAAAAATATTACGACGAGACACTTTTTTCCCCACTTCCCTTGATTTAAGTACTTGTTGCTAGTTTGAATGAAGTCTCTTAAAATTTTAGGAAACAGGTGGTGAAAGAATACACTTTGCAACTGAAAACCATCATAATTCTTGTATTAATTCACTATGAGAATTAGCTTTAAAAATAAATGCATGATACACGTATCAAAACACACAAGATGTGAAAAAGCAAAAATTTAATCGAATGTCATGCTGCCATCTGTACTTCATTTGAAGAAGTATTCTTCGGTTTCATTGTGTTAATTTGTTGAGTAAACTAAATTTAATCAGAGTCTCACCTAGGGATCAGTGGCAGGCACTGGTAGAATCATGCGCACGGAGATGGACTCGAAGTCAAAAAAAAAAAAAAAAAAATCTAACAAAATTCGCAATGAAAATAATTTGTGGACAAAAAAAAAATTTTTATTTTGCTAAAAAAAATAGCAAAAAAAAAGTCACAAATTTTTTTTCAAACTTAAAAAAATCAGCAACATTATTTTTTTTACAGCAACTCTGAGGGGGAGGGGGCAATAGCTCTCCGGCTGACGCCCATTGTGGCGAACCAAGTTTTTTTTCTCTGGAAGGGCTAGCTAGCAGTTTTGTGAGGAACCCCGGTACATGGAGTGAAAGGCAAAGTCAATGTGGATTCGAAAGCCCTCCCCCCACCCTCCGAAAAAAAAGTACAACTCCAAAAAATGTAATTTTAGAAAATCTTTAGCTATATCAGAGAACAAATCGAGGTGTACTGTTCGAAAGAAGTCTCGAAAATGTTTCTAAATTGAAGTTTTAAAAATGAAATTTAAAGGTTGTTTAGGAAACACGGGCGGGGTGTAAAGAATTTCCGTTAAAAAAAAAAAAACTTTTATGTTGTTTATTTATTTTTTTTACACGTCAAGATAAATTTTTTGTTAATTTTGGCGATCTTAAAGAGCAGGAAGCTTCCCTGAAATTTTCCGAAGTACAGGTTTTAAAAGCGCAATTTTAAGTACAGGTTTTAAAAGCGCAATTTTATGCTTTCTTTCGTTGTAATCATTGAACGGAGAAGCTCTAAACTGTGTCAGGAAATCTTCCGGCTTTGAACTATGAAAAACTCTATTGTAGGTTACCATTGGTCACATTAGGAGATGGAAATAGTTCAGTGTCATACTTGAAAAACACTAAAAACTGAAGTCATTAATAAGGCGCAATTTTGGACCCATTTTTAGCGACTCATGTTATCCAGTGCTTCTCCTCCGGTAATATTTCGTCTCTGAAGTTTGAAAAACACAACAGAGTTCTAAAGGAGTCAGGTGTTAAAACTGGAGTTATTTCAGATTTTTCTTTTTTTTTTTTTGAATTAAAGTTAATTTTAGGCAGTCTTAGGGAAGGAATGGCTCAGGTGTTCGCCTGTGGAACTGTATGAACTCGAAATTTTAAGTTATGTGTTGGAATGTGAAGAGTGTGCATTGTGCAATCAAGCAGAAGGTCCTTAAAACATATTTGTGGCTATTCTTGATGTTAGGCGAGGGGTTTGGAGGCTTTCCCCAAAAATTATTTGGCATTGAAGCTTTAGAAAAACCAATGCATGGTATATGTTGCGATGTCTAGGTACTTTGTCTGAAAAATGCCAAAAAAAATGCATATATTTCGTGACTTTCGATCAACAAAAACAAGTGGTATTTTCCCACTAGCACATATCCTTCCCCAAACCATTGCAGATAGGGGTCGTTGATGCCGCCCACCAATGTTTTCCATCGATCATCTGCGGCCCGCTTTAACAGTTCTTTCCTTTTTTGAAGTCTTGTGCGTTTGTTCTTTGCTGCTAGCTTTTCAGCCTCTTTTATTTTGTAAGGGAGAAGACCAAACTCAACTATTACCATCAAACGAGTGATTTCTATATTGATTTTCACCCCTCTAGCAACCTTTCTCATTGAAATCCTAGGATTTCGTTAAACTCGCTTTTTGATCACTTTCCGGTCGCTAGATGTGTTAAATGTGCGTTTTCTTCTTCTTCCTGACCTTGTCACCATCATGTTCAAAATTTTTTAACCTTTTAATTAGGTAGGAAACCGTGTGCTTAGCCACTTCCAATCATTGAACAATTGCACATTTTTTTGTTTCTTGCTTATGTAATTCAAGTATGACAGATCGTGTGCGAACCATCATGGTTATCCCAACTAACTTACTTACATCTATTCAGTAGCTTTCTAGGATCGATTCCCTATCACAATATCATTAAAAATTCAGTAATATTTACAGATATTTGGTTTGAAACTTCGTCCAAGTTATTTTTTGTCACCCTGTATAATTGATTATCACTACTTAGGGTCTTTTCCCCGAAAAGTTGACATATTATGACGCTGGAAAATGGTTATAATACAAGTAAAAATTAAAAGGAATTTTTTTTTTTCTTATTCAAAATCACAGCCGGAACTCGTTTTATATTTATTAATTGCTGAACGTTCCTCTCTGTTTTTTGTGTCTTAATCTGACGTGATAGAGTTTTTTCATGGAGCCATAACCTCAAACATATTTCCCGCTTACATTTATTAAACAACTAGCTGTACCCGCCCGGCGTTGCCCGTGCATTTAGAAAATGCAGATAAGTGAATAGCGCAGGAATAGTAGTGTGTGTGTATAGCAACAAATCACAATAGTAACAATTTCTAGTGTAGACAAAAAATAGCTTACTTCTTGTAAGTATGTATGTATGGTAGAATGTGTATATTGTATGTATGTAAGAATGTTGTATATGCGTGAAATAAGCATGGAGCGCTGTGAACGATGAGGGAATATAAATATAACAAAAGGCAAACATTATTTTTAAGTTATTATAATTTATTCCTTAAAATTATATATCATTAAACAATTACGACAGTAACACTATTAAACAATATCAATCCTTAATGCTATAGCGTGAACAATATTTTTTGTTAGTCCATCTTTAGCTAACACAAACAAACTGGATGGTTTACCCACTCGAGAGCATGCCATGTATAATTGTCCGTGTGAAAAACATGGTGTTCTCAAATCTAAGCCACAAACAGACATCGTTTGACATTGGGATTTGTTGATAGTCATTGCAAATGCCAATCTAATCGGAAACTGAATACGTTTGAATTGAACTGGCACATCTGTAGGTATAATAGGAATGCGTGGTATGAGTATATTTTCACCTCTGAACTTACCATTTAAAATCCTGGCTTCGATCACGTTTTTCATTAATTTTTGAATGACTAATCGCGTACCGTTGCACAGCCGGGGCGGGTTCAAATTACGAAGCAAGATAATTGGAGATCCAACCTTTATTTTTTAAAAATTTGTGTCACTTTAATGGTCGTTCATACCCCCCCCCCTCTCACAGTGAAAAAAAAAACATTACACAGCAGATTTTGCCTAATAACTCAACACTCATGGTGTTTGATACGTTTTATTTGTTTGTAATGATGTTTTTTGGTCACAACCAATATGAAAATCACAAAAAATAGTTACTTTAATTTTTAACATATATTTATCTTCTTCAGAATTTTTGACTTTTAATTTTACCTTGAATTTGACGTAAATGCAAGGTATAAAATACAGAATTTTATAAAGGTACAAAAATTAACATAATATAATTGATAGTGTATATAATTTTTGAAAAAATAATATAAGTGCCGCAAATCAAAAACCATTTATTGCCACAATCGATTCAAAGCCCCCAAAAATGGCGCAAACGTCCATAAGAAAATTCTACAGCATCGAAGGACCCCATTGCCAATTTTAACAAAGATCCGACCAAAACTGTTACTTTGTACTATAAAAAAATATGGGGTAGATTCCCATGAGGGGATGTACCTGCATAAGGACATTACAATCATTAAAATCATTCAAATAAAAAAACCATGCAGCTGTTCGAAAAAATCCTTGCGGGCCTGGATTCGATCTCATTCCATCAGGAACTTCAACCTGACGCGCAGAACCACTTGACCATCTGGTCGCTCGTTGAAGTAAGGATTTACGATAACACATATTGTATTGGCGAGCAGCGATCTCGAGAAGAAGTTTTATAAATAATTTTTAAAAATTTTTCTAATTCAAAAATCGAAAATCGGGCTTCGAGGTCTGGTGGCCAGCCCCTTTGTGCTTTCGTGTAAAAAATTCCAGGTCCCTGCGTGCGATAGATTTGGCTGGAGAGCTCGGTCAAATGGACAGACAGGCAGACAGACAGACAGACAGACACATTACACTTGCTTTTATTATTATAGATGTAAGTTCTTACTTTTAAAATTTTATTTCGATAAATGTAAAGCTTGCAATGATTTTCAGTTCCTAGAATTGGGAATTTCTGCGAAAATTTTGATTCAAGAAGAAAAAGAGAAGAACGGAATCAAATTGAAGAAAGGTTAGTGGTTTGAAAAACACCACTATGGCTAAACTTTTTCCTTCTGTAAAGAAGTTACAATCGATTTAGAAAGTTGGGTATAAGTTCATTTTGATGTTTACATATTACTATAACGAAGAGTCATTTTTAAGACAAGTTAAACTGTTTGTGCTAATTTCAAGTCAGATAGGAATCCTAAAACAATATAAAATCATGAATGTATAGCGTAATTTAAGTTGTAAGGTAAAGAGAGTTAAGATGTAAGTTTTTGATCGTAATGAAGTTTAAATGTAGCGATAAAAGAGCTGAGTAAAATGAGACAACGTGTATTTAAGTGCAAATAAAAACATTAAAAAAAAAAGTAAAGACCAAATCAATAGTCCAGTGGACCTGGCTTTTTCTGGTCTAGTCTTCTGATTTTCATTGTCGTGTTTACAAAGGAAATGCAAGTTGCAATGCAAGTTGTTTGCATTGCAACTTGTAGTGGACAAATACAACCTTTGAATTACTTCTCTTTCCTTCAGGTAAGAAGTAGGTCAAAAATTATGACTGCAGCGGTCTTTTTCTTTTTTCCCGCAACCGAAGTAAAATTCCTTACCACCCCTTGAAAAAGACCTCCCAGTGAGCTAAGTTTTTGGGTATTGTAAACGGGCGCAGTAAGTATTTAAGTAAGTTATAGTGCTCCTCTAGTTAGCTGTTAAATAAGTTATAGTGTTCCTGTACTACCTTGAAAATGCTTACCTCTTTTTGGGGAGTTCAGTAAATAGTGTCAAGGTCACGTAGCACACCTTTCCAGATGAGCACTACTGTCTGATCTTCTTAGGTAAAACCTTCCGCGCATTTACGCATACGTCAGGTCTTCTCTGATCTTTCCAAAATAGGGGTGTTAGGTAAGATAACAATAAGGGGTAGAATGATAAAAAGCATTTTGAACCGTATCAAACAACGTGGTACGATGCTAATTTCAAATACATACTTTAGTTGAATACCGTAAATCAGGGTTACTTGGACCCTAGGGGGTTACTTGAGCCCACTACAATAAAATGATAAAATCTAGGTTCGGTACCTACTAGTTGAAAACTTACACGTAGTTCCTCGTTTCTCCACTAGGTAGAAGCCCTCTGCAGTCTCTAACGCTTGTACCAAACCCAGATTTTATCATTTTACTGTGGGCTCAAGTAGCCTTCTTCTGGGTCCAAGTAACCCTGATTTACGGTATGTCAAAAGGGTATAGCAAATGCAAGTTTTAAATTGAAAACTTCGGAGAGTTATCACCCACAACTCATTTACCCTTATTTTAAGTAGAACTTTTTGCGAGTGGCCGGCACGCCTTTCATGGACGGACAGTATGTCTCATTGTTTGTTTCAAAATTGAAACAGTTAAGTAGTTCATAAAAAAGAAACTGCTCTCACAGTGATTTCTTCATTTAAATGCCACATTTGTTGAGATTTTTGTCATCATAAGCTCATTTTTATAAAAATTTTGAATCGAGTGAAAAAGAAAAGATCCAAGATTATTTTCGTAGAATAACTGAGTCCGATGAAATGAATAAAATATTTCAGAGCTCAACTTTATTAAAGAAATGGGTACTTAAAAATGGCATCGTTTTCATCAAAATAAAACAAGCCAAGAATCGTTCAAATATGGATATTTAAAAATAACAAACGTGAAAGAAGGACTAGTACAAAGTTTAAATTAAATGGATTTGATGAAATTTTACTGACAATAAAAGAATTCATTTTTCCCAGAATAAATTAAATATCCCTTCGGATTATTTTTATTTCAAGAAATGAAAAACTTGAAATTCAATATTGAAACAATGATTTTAAAATAGGATGATTGTCAGGTTATTAATTCTTTTATAATATGTTTTATGTTTTTGGATAAGTTTTAATGTTCTGGTCATATTTTATTTTGAAAATAAAAATAAATGAGGTATCGCTTTTGTATTACAACAATTTTTTTCAATAATTAATAGTCAAAGAGATTCTTTTAATTGAAAAAAAGTAATTTGCAAATACGTTTGACGCTTCAGTAGCAAGATTAGTTTAATCTCTTCTATCAAAGAAAAAGGAGGATACTGAGGTAGTTAACGTGTATATACGAATTTCTTTGTCTTCCATTCTATTGAACTGATTAGTGAAATAAAAAATAGTTTGGTATTTGTTTAATTAGATTGTAGAGAACACTCTTGTTTATCCTCGAAATGCGGTGGCACGGGTTTCGCGGATAATGAAAAGCACGGATAACGAAAAAAGGCTTCAACTGAATGGTAAAGAGACTAAAAATTGTCTTTTGCTTAAAAATATTCGTATTGTACTTGAAACGTGATATAAAAAGGGAAGACAAGTGCAGTATTACAACTTAATGAAGGGGCAAGTTGTTTACTTCTCTTGAAGTCTGCTGGCTCACTACAAACAAGCACACACACAAAGTAATACTAGCAAAACGGACTGTAATATATTTATTTTACTAGCGATGCAGCGTACTTACAGCTGCATGAATATGTTTTTGAAGCGTACAACATGCTTGCAGTTGCACTAACCGACTCCTTTCAATTTGGAATGCCGGCGGTTTTATGCAAAGCCTAGGTGGCGCTCTCACACAAGTGGATAAAGGTGATATGTGACAATTTTGGAAATGCTTACTTTATACTATAGATAAAGGTGAAAAGGTAATCTATTATTTTTTGAAAGCTTTTTCTAGAAATTAAAAAAATTGTCACATATCACCTTTATTCATTTGCCCCTTCAACGGTGTATGTGAGTTAGCACAATTGAATATACACTAATTTGAATTTATATAAATCGGCGAAATTCAAATGTCACACATCACCTTTATCCACTTGCCCCATCATGTGTATTTTAAGTTCTGGAGCACAGGAAATCTGTAAATTAATAGTACTTAAGATAACGCCCCAGGTAAAGCAACTTATTCGATAAAGTACGCGCTTCTGTAAGAATTACAGTCGAGTCTCGATAACTCGAAGTCCCAAGGAACGGGCTAAAATCTTCGAATTATTTGTAGTTCGAGTTATACGACGTTCTCACAACTATCCCAATCCATTAGAATCCAGTGAATACTTCGAGATAAAGGAACATATTCGAGTTATCGAGACTCTACTGTATTAGGCAAAAAAAAAAAAAATAATTTCACTAAAAATTTATTTTCCCCCGAGACACTCGCGGATAATCCGCTCGAGGATAATCGGGGTTTACTATATTTGCTGTCAGTTCCGTGACTAAAGGTTACATGACCACATTTTAAGAAAAAAAAAAAAAAGAGGCAAAATAGTACGTGACTAACTACCTAACACAATGAAAAATTTTACTCATAACGCCAGAAGTGAATTGTGTCATATGTTTTAGTAATATCGTGTAACCCTATACTGAAACGAAATTATTGCAGTACTTTGTAGGTTAAATTCTGGACTGAAGTATTGAGGAAAAAGACAAACTATATGACTCATTGCTATGAAGTACTTCTGAGATTTACTATAACTTACGAGTGAGAAAATAGTTTTCGGGTATAGTTTTTTCGAAGAGTAAGAGTAGAATCAAAATTTATGTTGAGGAACATTTTTTGATGTGTGTGACCAGCTAAAGCAAAACATCATAAAAAAAAAGACATGTCCACTGTCCAGCGTTACCACTTGTTATTTCATAAGACTTTTAAAATTTTATGTTTCTTTAGTAAAAACTTTGCAATAAAATATCCATGAAAATAAAATTTCCTGCGATAATTTAAGTTACCAATTAGTAATTAAACTTTAAATTTAATTAGATTTACATGAGCCAACGTATTTTTGGTGAGGGTACGCATAGTTAATGATACTCAAAAAGGGATAATTGGGTTTAAAAAGGTTTAGAATTCTGGAATAGAGATGCAACTTAGTATCTGATTAAACCAATCGAAACACCATGAATGCCTTTTTTTATTATTTACGAAAAAGCTTCAGAGTATCAAAGAAAAAAGGTTAATAATAAAATTTATTTTCTAGTTTAACACTTGTTAACTGATACACAGAGTTTCAGTTCCCCCTAAATTTAAAATTAAATTGATTGATTGAATTTTGAAACTTCTACATTGCAAATTAAGTTAGATAAAAGTATTTTTTTAAAGTTTATTAATTTTTCATATTAAACACCTAGTTGAGCAATGACTCGACATTCTTACATTTCCTAGTACTTCTATCATAAGGTGTTTAAATCGTCTTTCGTTAAGTATTCGTTAATGATCACTCGTTTAATTGGACTTTATCTGATTAAAAACTAGCAACTTAATTCCTCTTTTCTTACCCTTTTTATTTCTATCTGCTCTCCTTTCTCTTGTTTAATGACCTTAATTTAAGCTTCGTAACTAATTAATGTTGTTAAATGAAATAACTCACTCACATGAATATTGTTGTTGGTTTCAAACTAAGAAAATTTACAGAATTTAAATCTTAAAAGCTATGTGAAGCTTAAAAACATGCATCTAATTTAAATGTTCAATTGTACAAATGAAAAATAAAATTGATTATATAAGTTTAAAATGAAAGTGTTTTAGACACGCTTATAATTTATTTTGTGCAACTTTGTAATTTATCACGCACCAAAAAAAAATACGGAATAATTACTTATAATTTTATTTTGTCTGCAATTATTCATGTATTTGATTTTTGAAATCCAAAACTAGTATTATTTTGTACTTAATGACATTTAACAAAGTACTTATTTTTGTGCAAAATTGATACATATAATTACTGAGGAATTACATTTTACATTTTCTCAAATATGTATAGGTATATATTTAAAACTCCATTTGGAAACGGCGTTAATATTAAGTGAACTAATCATTTAATAAGATGAACTTTAAATAGGCTTTATAATAATAAAAAGGAAATTTTTTAATTAACTGAACTTTAATTAATGCTGTATTCATTCATCATTTTATATTATTGACGTTGAAAAACACACTTTTAGTACGATGTAGTGCCTTTAGTAACCTACTTCTGTTATAAAATAAAAAATACCTATGACTATCGGCAAATTGATTCTGCATTTACTCTATGTATAAATAATTTAATCTTTATTTTAAAATAAAATTTTGATAATCATACGCACGGACTCTAAAAAGTCCACCCTAAAACTGCCGCTTTGAAACTAATATTTGGTTTAGCTCAGTGGTTGGAAAAACTACATATTTTTTGTAGCGAACTACAACTACAACTACTTTCTTATAAATGTAGTTAACTACAGCTACAACTACTTTTTTTTTAATGTAGCGCGCTACACTACTTTTGAAAAGTAGTCGCTACTTCGCTACTTTTCAAAAACATATGAGAAAAAAAATTGAATTTTTATTGTAGGAATTTAATTTTGAGTTTCAAGGGGGTTGGCAAGGGCGTAGCTAGGGGGGTGCAGCTGCATCCCCTAGATCAGAGTCAATGGGAGGTCACTGTGACCTCCCATTTTATTTATTTTTTTGACAAACGATTTTGTCCCCTTTCCTGCTTTTCATTGTAACATGCTGATGCAGACAAATAAGTTCGTATTTTATTACTCGGTGAAATTTGGAATTTCATTCGGTCATTGAGAGTCCCCCCCCCCTTCGCCTCCTCTCCCACCAATAAGTTTTAAGTCCTTGGCGCCACATCAGAAAATCAGCTTCATTCTTTACCTAACACGGATCCTTGTACGAAACCCAAATTTGTCTTTTAGCATGAAAACAACTTTTTTAATCTGAGTATGCGAAGAATAAAAATTTTAGGGTGAAATATTATAAGTAAGCTTGCCTGTTTTTGAGGAGAAAATTTTTAATTTACCGAATGAAACTCAGAACTTTACTGAATGATTAAAAAAATGCATTCTTATCTATGTCTACCAAAAGAGACGTGAGGCATCACAAAAATGAATAAATTAATTAATTAAAGAAAAAAAAAATAAAATGAAGTTCAACCTTGCAATACTGTCTCACTGTTTTCAAATTTCATCAGCCAATTTGTATCGGATAAGAACTTTTTGGGAGGTCACAGTGACCTCCTATTGGGGTGCCACTGCTTGCACCCCCCTAACGTGAGTCCTGGCTACGCCCTTGGGGAGTTGGGTCTCGGTCTGAACACCATCCCTATTAATACGCCACCGATAAAATGAAATGAAAACGTTTTTCCAATTGTGTCAAATGATGTCAAAAATATTTAATAATTGATTTTTATTATTTTAATATTTTTCAATACTCTGTCACTAAAGAAGCAAAACTAAAGAAATATGAAAAACATACTAAACGGTACTAGTATTCATTATGAAATATTAATAAATAAGCTATCTGAAGTGTGAAACATAACTAAAAATGCTTAACTTACTTCAATATGCAGTTTTAAATTGTATGCGGATGACTCAGAAACAGAAAGTTTTTTGTTCAAAGTGCAAAGTTTGCACGAAAATCATTTCAATAACTGTAAAGTATTTATTATACGCCGGCCAGGGCAGCTCGATATTGTCATCTTCTATCAAATTTGTATCCTCTTCTATTAAAATTGCTGTCATGTTTGGTGGACATTGGAACAATAATCCAATTGAGCATTGAGCGCTAAAGCATTCATTTACATGACATTCTCGGTTGCTATAAAACACTAACACTCAGTTATCGCTCATTCATAAATTTTCCTTCCTCAGCCATACACTATATTCAATGCAAATATTGGCGGAATATGAAAATGGTGACTCCAAAGAAACCAATGCCGTCTAACATATAGAACTTATGGCATCAAAATGATATGCCTGAGGTCAGCTAGAATTTGTATGATTCATTTTTCTCACTGCTTTCGCAAAGGAAATCGTGTACGATATGCGCCAGTCAGACGCGATTGAATCTTTTTTTTTTTTTTTTCTGTTTTTTTTTTTTTGCTCCATTAGAAAGTAGTTTAATGAAATCGCTACAAACTACAACATTTTTGTATCGCGCTACTCACTACACTACTTTTTTTAAAAAGTAGTGCGCTACACTACAAACTACTAAAAAATGTAGCTACTACAGTAGTTTCGCTACTTGTAGCGCGCTACTTCCGACCACTGGTTTAGCTATATAAAGATTGAGAAAATGCAATAAAAATGAGAGGGAAATGGTATGGAAGGAAGAAACTTAAAAGAATTGAATCTTGTACGTATGGAAGTGTATTGTAGTTTCTACGTTTCTCACAACAGAGTGAAATCCTACCTTAGAACCGGTAGTTTTACAGGGAATGGTTTAGTGATGTTTTAAAGTCGTTGATTGGTCTACAAAGATTAGCTGAAGCCAAAATTGCTTCTTTATTTACATTCATAAGATTCATTACATTAATTTCAAACCTTTGCCTTGCAGAAGAAAAGCATTTTAATAGAGAGAAATATTTATTGAAATGCAACTTGTATTGTTGCAAAGTTGGGTATATAGTTACTTTTTACTATTTTTTAGTTGCTATAGGACTTGGCAATTTATTATAAGCACATAAACAACTTTTCGTTTTTGTTTCTTAAAAAAGTAATATTTGCAAACCATCACTAAGTTTAATCAGCTGTAAGTTACAGCCTCCAAACCGGGCGAAGGCAAAACCACAAGCATATACCGGCAGTTCGGTTACGACACACAGAGACTGTGGTTTCGTTATTGTTTTAGCCATATCAGTACGGAATAGTCATAACTAAGCAAGAGGAAAATGTCCTCTCATTGAACACGAGATTACCTTCAAACTGGTAGCTAAAATTTATTTAGTATATCAGCCAGTGTCCACAACCAATGGTGCTGCTCAACTCTTAACCCTTTGTGTCCCAAATTAATTTGGCAAATTTTGAAAATCAGTAGGGTCCAAGACCCCTACGCTTTAGGGCCCCTAAGAAAACTGTTTCAGATTGCAGGTACCATCTGTCGGCCTCTTAGCGAAGTACAAGGAGTGGTACTTAAAAGCATCAGCATGATTCCAGCAGTATATGATTTATTATGCTAAATTAATATAAGCTGGAATTCTCAGTCCTGTCGGGGGGTAAAGGGTTAAAATAAATGCAAACGCTTCAAGTGCATAAAGCTTTTGAATTTTGGTAATGAATTCGAATAATTTCTAACAAATTTGCTTATTTTTAAATATTTATTGTATATTTATTTGCACCTAGAATAGACTGACCATTAATGAGCAACTCCCCAGTGAATGAACATTTCGTAATTTTTGGAGAAAAAAAAGTAAAAAGTAGGAACATTTTCTTAGATGAATTGGCAGTACTAACTTCCTTCTACGCATTACAAAGAAAGAAAACGGTTAGAAAATGCTGTGTTTGCCTACTCGTTAGGGTGTTCATTTACTGAGCCAAGGAACTTTTTTACATTTCATCTCCCCAAAAAGCCTGATGTAGAACTATGAAAATTCCCCCAATTAAAAAAAATAATATGAACATTTAGTGTAACAGAGTGGGCAATTAAGCTTTTTAAACAAACTTTTTCATACAATCATAAAGATAATTTATACAAAATTTTTTTTGTTAGCAATTTTAAAAGCAATTAACTGAGTGGACAACACTGTAAAAAATGAATGTTGTTTTTACAGTGCAATACTGCTAATTGTGTAGTAATAAACTGTAAACATTTCTATCTTTACAGTACTAAACTGTAAAATTGCTAACTTTACATAAACTGCAAAATTGCTAATTTTACAGTTTATTACCGTGAAATGTACAGTTTTGAATTGGAACTTCTGCTACCAGTATTATACTGTTGTTTTTATAGTATAATACAGCTACATTTTACGGCAATAAACTGTAAAATTGATAGTTTTACAGTTCATTACTGCGTATTTTACAGTTTTAAATTGGAACCTCGGCTGCCTGTATTGTACTGTGAAAACAACAGTTCATTTTTTTCAGTGAATATGAACTATAAAAAATGTTGGGACGTAAGAAAAAATAATATTTAACGAGAAAAATTTAAATAGTGAATCGGGGAAAAAACATAAATTGTGATGGAAATTATTGATATTGATGAAGAAAAAAAAAAATGAATTATCCGTCCTGATTTGCACTCATTTGGTGAGAAAACTCTAATAGGTCTTAATTTTTATTTTTGTGTTACTTTAAAGTTTAATTATATTTTACCTTGAAAACACAAGGCGAAGTAATTTTTGTGTGGTGATTTTCATAAGCATGCGGCAGCAGAAATCTTGTCTATGACAAGCACACATCTGTGATTCCATCCATCTCTACTATACAGGTATTTTCCTAATTAGGAGATGATTCATTATCATCTGTTCACATCAGGTTTCACCCGATAATAGAGATACTACTAGAATTATTGTAATATGTTTAAATTTAATCAACAGTTGAATATTTATCATTCAAACGTTTCAAGCAAATAATAAATGTATCTAAATTGTGTTTTGATTAATTTAACTCACATAAAGGATTAGCATACGTGGAATGAATTTTGAGAAGCGAAAATAAACATCAATAATTGAAACACGAGTAGAAATAACTTTATTTAAGGTAGTATGCTCCTTGACTTATACTTTAGGATAGGTGAAAATATAATAATATTAGATAAAATTATTATGACATTCATTTTTCTATGCGTTCCTAATTTTTATTCTTTTTTTTCTCATATAATTCAACTCTAAAGTCCTAGATGGTTTTGCAGAAGCTGAATCATTATACTTCAAAGATTTTAGCTTTATAAAAAAATGTTTCAATGATGAATTTTCTAAAATTATCAATACGTGTTACTAAACTACTTTTCAATAAGCGCAACTAATATGAGCAAATCTTAGTTATTTGAAGACAAACTAAGACCACGGATGCATTTATATTTTGAAAGAATTACCTTAACTTCAATAAAGCAGTTCAGCAAGCTTTCTATTTTTGTTCTGCATTTTCCTCTGTCCAGTTCTGATTATTGATAATTTTACTAATTATTAACGGAATAAGGCGTCGTAGAAAAATAATTCGTCTTAACTACACAAACACCCTTATCTGTCATCAATTTCTTCATTCAGGAATTATACAGTTTTTCTATTCGTTGCAGTAAAGAACAATCAGATTCAGGTAAAGTAAGAATGTTACGGTTCAATTAACTGAACAAATTATTTTTTTCAATCCAAAGTGAAAACGTTTGGCATCATTGTATGATATAAATGTTATATAATTGAAGGGGCAAGTGGATAAAGGTGATATGTGACAATTTTTGATACTTACTTTTTAACATGGATGAAGGTGATAATTCCATCAGTATCATGTCCCTTTAGTCACAGAAATGGTTGGTAACTAAAAATATGACCCCGTTTTACCCGTTGAGAAAAATCCATTAAAAAAATAACACAACATTTCTTTGAAGCTTTTCTATAAATTAAAAAACTTATCACATATCATCTTTATCCACTTGCCCCTTCAATTCCCACATTGGATTTTTTAACGAAATGATACATTTCATTCAGCAAAACTATTTTCGTATAATACCATTTCAATTGAAGGGGCAAGTGGATAAAGGTGATATGTGACATTTGAATTTCGCCGATTAATATCAATTCAAATTAGTGCGTGTTCAATTGTGTTAACTCACATACACCGTTGAAGGGGTAAGTGAATAAAGGTGATATGTGACAATTTTTTAAGTTTCTAGGAAAAGCTTACGAATTTTTTTTTTTACCTTTTCACCTTCATCTATGGTATAAAGTAAGCATTTCCAAAATTGTCACATATCACCTTTATCCACTTGCCCCTTCAATTGTTATAAATTACTTAATTTTCACACGTGATATAATAAAAGAGATTCATTACGTTTTACTCTCTGCCACACCCACTTGACCGTTAAGCGATTAATTGAAATAACCACAAAATATTTTGTCAAAAATTTTTGACTGAAATGTCAATCTTATACTATGAACGATTATTTATATGCCAGTCATTTTAGCCTAACGTGTCGGATGCGAGAGTTTCTCAAAGACCAATTCCGACAGCCATCAAGATAATAATAAATCAGAATAAAGTTCCCTCATTAATTCTTTCATAAAAGAAAATATGCTCTACACTGTTGAGTTTTTTATGGGCCGGAAGGAGAAACAATAGTATGAAAATAACTTATCTGTTAAACATGCTTTTGACACCTAAAATAGAAATAAATTATTAATCCAAGATAATTTGATTCTAAAATAAACCCAGTGGCAAGACCTCTTTACTTTCTACTTTAACGCTTTTTCTAGCTTAAGTTTCTTGAATACGAAATGCAATGTTAAATAGGAAAATGGATAATGAAAGGGATATATAGGGGTATGTGGGACAGGAGGTAGTAGTTAAGAAAAATTACATTTTTCAAAACGGACAAATTGAGGCTTCATTTTGAAAATTACAAAAATAATTTTTAAACAATAAAATAAATAAGTTTTCCTTCAGTTGGTTAATTTTTACTGCTTAGCAGTAGAATTCAGTCAATTCTTTAAAACTTAGGGGGATCATGTCACAGATTGAGCCATTGCCTTTTTTATTCGGGGGGTGGGAGGTCTTTTAGGAGTATCTTTCATTTGGGGTGGGGGACCTCTCGCTCTTGAGAGTTCTTCGTGTAATTTCGGGGAGGGGGGGGTGAATGAAGGGAGCATACAATAAGAGTTATGTTTTTGTTACCCTTCCATCTACAGTTTTCTTTAAGAAACAAGCATTTATACTGGCAAATCTCGTAAGTTGGAACACGGTTAAAACAAATTACTGCTAATACGAATTAAATTTCCGACCTCCGCCAAATGGTTTGTAGTGTATAGTTCTTCGGATAAGAAGAAATGCTGTAAGACAAAGTGATTTTAAACGTTCCTTCTTTTTAACGAGGTTTGGCTATACTTTAAGATTGGAAACGGTTGAAAAAGCTTTCACGTAAAATGATTTTAATGCTTTTTATCATCGATTTTCGATGCTCGTTATCAAATATTTCGAAACATTATGATTTTGCAATTATATATTTTTAGTTATGTTTAAAAATGTAGCGTGATTAACAAACTTGCGAGGAGGGGGGGCTTCTAAAAGATTTGAGAACTTATTTACTGAATCATATTTTAGCATTAAATGGGTGAATTAGGACGTTTTCTGCCAATTTGACTGCTCTTTTTTTTATTTTTGACACCATGAATTTTTATTTCAAATAGTTTATCTTCTGTTTGATTTTTCGGAAATTTGTTTTGTTTTGCCTTTTACTTCGAACTGCTTTTTTTTTAATTTTAAACTTTGAAATACTTTTTTGTGATGAAATGATTTTTTGAGGAGTTTGAAAATGCTTTAAATTTTTGTCAGGTTCTCATTTTGATTCTAACAGAATTTAAATGTAACTTTTTTCTTACTATACTCCTGATTTTTCGGTTATTTTATGAGAGTGAAATTTGTGGTACTTATTCGTTACACGTTTATTTTCTCTAACCATGCTCTGATGTTGTTAAGTTATTTTATTCAAATTTCATAATGGCACAAAACAATCGGCTGCAACTTATGCTGACGTAAATTAAAAATTTAATTTGTAAGAGCATTTACTCAATCATAGGCCAAAACGAAATCGTCAGATTGCTTCTTAAAACTCCTAACTTATACCTAAAATCAATATTTGAAAAAATAACGTAGGAAATGTCCTCTCTAAACTACTTGGACGAGGATCTTTTCCTCCATCTTAGTGATTTCCGTACAGACCTGATTTTAATCTCTCGGTCGTAGTTCTTTATGCAACTCGTACTATTGATTATATAACCAATGGATTGGTAAATTGACAAAACTTATTGGAAACTGGAATTTAAAAAGATTACATCGGAAATTTAGATTTGAAGTGCGATTACTACATTACTTCGATAGTCCATTGTTACATGCAATTGAACTAAATTGGAGGTAATCTGCGTTTTTGTTAATTCAATGTATTTGAAGCTTGTGTAAAGATGTAACGACTTTAGATAAAGGAGTTGGAAATTTCGTGTTAACCTAATGACACTGCAATTTTAGAGTTTTGGGACGTATCACGCGAAGGAAAAATAAATTGATAAAAATCAGATAGACTAGAAACATATTTCGCGATTCATATTGCGTCAAAATTTACTCTAATATTCTTTTTTTTAGCGCCTGTATGCAATACCGGATTTACAAGTTTGGGGGCCCATCGCGATGTATTTTTGGGGTCCCCTTTACCCATCCATGAATTATGTAAAACATTTATCTCTTGCATTTTTGTAACTCCTTGGTTCCTATGGTCATGAGTGCCCCTCGCAGCTGCAATATGTAAATCGGTCACTGACAGTCTACCTGTTATGAATGAACATTAATTTATTATTTTGCACGTTAAATAATCAAACGTTACTCAAGGTTTTGTATCTTTATAGTACAATAATGGATTTTGATGCGTACTTGTACTTATTTTAATAGTTATATATATTGTTATTTTCGATCTCCATGTTGTGGCAAACAACTGAAATTGCAATATCTCTAATCCTTTCAGTTACTTTGACGTAACTATTATAAGCATTTGTTATTAGCTAAACATTCCATTTTAATTTAAGCATTAAGATTTTTTTTTTTCGGAGAGAAAAAAGCCTGAAACTTACTTTTTTGTGTATTTTAGCATATATTGATTTCAAAACTTCCGAGACACTTTTTCGTCCTGCCAAACTGTGGCCGTGTTTTCTGTATTAACGACGTTTTATTGAGTGCCGAGTTTTTAAAGACTCCACTGAGTCATAAAAATCGTACTTCAATTGAGGATGTAAAGGTTTTACTTTATAGCGAGTTTCTTAACAAGCGGGAGAAATACTGTCGAATTTAGTTACTTAGTGACAGCAGGGGCTGAATTTTGCCAAATGGATGGTAATAGTGGCACAGTTATAGCAGATAGGATGTAGTTTTTATTATAGATTGCACATTTGAAATGCGTTGCACTCGTCTTTACCTTCTAAAGAACCTTATTTAACCTCCTTTTATTAGCATTGGTGCATATGATGCGACACAATGCTACCACTAAGTCACTCTATTCGTCGGTATACACCAGGGATTCCCAAAGTGGTCTACAGGGACCCCCAGGGGTCCACCGCAGTCTGCAAGGGGTCCATGAAAATGAAAGAAAAAGTTGGGGGTCTATGAGAAACAAAGAGGGGTCCACGAGTCTCGATCCAATTTCAGCTAAATTGTACTACAATTGGGCATTTTATTAGTATATATAAAAAAGTTCTACATAAATTTATTTATCCTACCTTATGGAATATTGCAAGACATTTTTTATAGCTTTTTCATTCTTACGCGTCGTTGAAATGGGTTTTAGTGAGGTCCCTAATCTCCTTAAATAGATTGGAATCATTGATCGAGGAGATTAAAGGCTATGTTTTAGAAATCTAAAATCAAGTATTAAAAATTTGTTGTTTATGTACTAAACTCACTCCTTCCGTTAAAAACATTAATTTTTTTCCTTGTATAAAAATTTTTATGTAAAAATATTTCCTGATTTGTATTTCATGCCATTACTTTTATAGCCCAAGTATGAATAAAAATGTTAAACTTTCTCTTCATTTTTTCTTTTTTATTTTAAATTTTAATTTTCTACGCTGCAGTAAACGCTCAAACGAAGTCTTTTAGAAAGTTGTCGAACGTTTATACAGTTTATGACTGTTTAAAAAATTAATATTAAGAGAGCTCTCTTACTGTTGGGTAAATTTCTTATCGTCTCATTATATTTCCATATATTTTGCTTACATCTGGCTGTTTCAGAAAGATTAGAATGAAACTTAACCTTCTGATACGCTTTTCTGCAACGTTGGAGTTTAGTTTTTACAGAGCGTGACAAGTTTTGTATCAACCTTTAGGAAGGTGGTCCACAAGAAACTGGAAAACTCTGCAAGGGGTCCACGGACCAAAAAAGTTTGGGAACCCCTGGTATACACTAAAAAATGAATGTTGTTTTAACAATATAATACAGCTAATTTTATAGTAATTAACTGCAAAAATTGCTAATTTTACAGTAATAAACTGTAAAATGTATACTTTTACTGTAATAAACTGCAAAATTGCTAATTTCACAGTTTATTACCGAGCATTTTACGGTTTTGAACCCTTGCTGCCAGTATTATACTGTTGTTTTTACAGTATATTACGACGATAATCTGTAAAACTGCTAATAAGAAGTAAGAAACTAAAATTGCGAGTTTTACAGTTTATTACTGCGCATTTTACAGTCTTAAATTTTAACCTCGGCTGCCAGTATTATACTATAAAAACAACAGTTTATTTTTTGCAGTGTACTAAGTAAATAAAACAAAAATATTTTTTAGTCTCAGGAAGCAAAAATTTAACATTTTAAAAAGCTATATGATCCATTATCGTAATAATTTATGAAATAATGCACAAAAGCCGAGTACGTAAAAAAAAAGAATCGAAAGAAATAAGTTTTTATTTCTTTCAACCTCTGTAAGGGAAATTATCTTATTTTCCGAATAAGCATTGCAAATTTTCCATGCATGCGAATTCTTTCTTTTTGTATATTTTTCGTTACGAATTCAAGATTTGTGTTTGCAGTTTTTATTTAGTTCCGTGAAAGGTAAATGTTTAGAAAGGATCAACCAAAGTAAGGTCTAGAGCCCGAAAAAAAAAATCGGATTAAGTAAATAAACGCTTGGAAAGTGGAGTTGAAAACTTTTAAGGAAAATATCTATGATAGAGAATATGCAGGATAATTTTCTGAGAAATCGCCACTGAAAAAGCTGAATGTATAAGCATTTTACGGCGGGCTGTGTATTTCTGAATTTGTTTCCATAAGAAAGCCTAATGTGCTAAAAACTTTCGAATTTTATGCTTGGTCTGACTTATGACTCATAACAGAGAAATTCAAGGAACTTGAATGCTTTTGTTTTTTATTTCCAATGTATTATAATTTAATGTTTTTTGTTGACTTTTAACTATTAAAGATCGCAAACACACTTAAACGGAAAGATAGAAATGCATAAAAATTTCATTGCAATGTTTAAATAATCAATTTTGAATATTGATTTCAAATGAATTATTGCTGCATTTCCCCTTAGTCTCTTTTCTAAGATATTACTTAAACCTTTAAATATATTCAGTCTTAACGTAAGAATTTATTATTTAATAATGGTATTATTTTGCTATGTATTTTTCTTTCCTATTGTGGTTTTAATTTTGAATATTCTTTTCTATTTTTTCTCCTTCCTATTCTTTCCTATTGTGGTTTAATTTTCCTATTGTGGTGTGTTAATTTTGAATATTTTTTTCAAATGAATTCCCCCTAGTCTCTTTTCTAAAATATTATTTAAAACTTTAAATATACACATGTCCATAAATTAAGAATAATTCAGAATCACCAGAGAATTGAACCCTAAAAGGAGTAAATCAACCGTAAAATGGCTACACACATCTTCACGAATAATATGCAAATTACAGGAAGCAACTGGATGACGCTTCCTGTAAATTGTGCGTCACAATGACGAGAGTGAAATAGAGTAATATATAAAGCCTTGGTTTCCTAGAACGCGACCATCGTCGCCAAAGCCGGGCGCGACTGCACGCTGGAATCAGAACCAGTTTGATTGGAGCGTGGCGTAAAGTGACATCAATCTGCGGCTCAGGCGCATGCGCAGAAGAATGCTACGACCGTCGCCTCGCCAGAGATCGACGATTTCACTCCTAGGCACCACGGCTTAAGGAATGCTGGCAATGAAGTAAAAGTGTTCGCACGCTTTTTGTAAGCCTTTAGGTATCCTGGCAGCGTACTAATGACCTAAAGGAAGAATTCTAATGACTTTTTACGCGGTAGAATTATCGGCCACCTGGAATGTGGGCGCACTCAGCAGGAGATTTCTGATGAACTTGGAATCGCCCAGAATGTCATCTCCAGACTTTGGCAACGCTTCCAAGACGATGGTAACGTGATTAGACGTTACAGCAGAAGTCGTCCTCGAGTGACAGCACCGAATGAGGATCGATATTTGGGAGTTTCTGCCAAAAGAAGCAGACGGAGCACAGCATCAGACCTATCTCGTCAGCTCTCTTTAGCTACTGGGACGACAGTTTCAAGGCAGACAGTCTACAGACGGTTAGGGCAGATTGGACTGTATGCCCGTAGGCCTGTCAGATGTGCCCCACTTACTGTAAGTCACTGTCGCCTTCGCTTAGCCTGGAGTAAAGTGCATGCATTATGGACATCATAACAGTGGGCGTGTGTGATGTTTTCTGAGGAGTCTAGGTTCAGTTTATATTTTGGTCGGTCCTTTAATTTCGATCCTGCCTTTTCTTTAGCATAAATCATTATGCAGATGATAATGTTTTTGCTTTCATTAATATGCCAATTTGTTTAAGATAACGCAAGTATTAGGAGTAGGAAAACCTGTCGAATACTATCATCTTACTCACCAACCCTTATCATTTGCGTACTTAAGGTGAGAATGGACTTTCAGATGAGCAAAAAATGGTCAAAAAATCGGTTTTTCTTTGATGATATTTCTAAAAACTATATGATTGAAATACATGTTATTGCTATTGTAAATAAATAGCTTTACCTTATTTGTGGTGAATTTGTATTAAAAACTAATTTAATAAGGAAATATACAACATAAAACAGTAAATGTTGATTTTCTCAAAACATAATTTTACGCGTGTTTACAAATTTCATACTGCTCTAGTGTAAAAAATTATTATTTAAATTTGCTAAAAATTTTTTGCCATGTACTTAAGAAGTTTGTTAACATTTTGTTGGGAAGGAATTTTCTATTTTATTAGCTGTGTCGAATATATTTGCTATGTTTTATTGAAATATGGATATCTTTTACAAAAAAAAAAATGTAGATTTTAGTTTTTTCTTTTTCTTTAATTTTTGCCACAATATATAGAAAAAGTACTCCCAACATTTTATTTTCTGGTGTTTTATGTTCCACATTTTGCTTGTATTTTGTCATTTTGATGAAATTTCAGGCGCGAGGATTAATATAGAAAAAGTGTTAAAATTCAAATTTTAAATTAAAAAAAAATAATTTTAAAATATTTCAATGAAAATTTTTATATGTGTTAGTGTTAGCAACATATAGCTATGCTGCAAATTTCAAAGAAATTCATTGAAAATTGCTAAAGAAAAAAATGATAGTCCTTTGTCGCCTTAAGAGAGAAAAAACGCTTTAAAACATAATATGTGACTAACACCCTGTTTATTATACAAATGTAACAGATAATTGTAATTCAAAATGTAATGTCGATTCACATGTAACCACTATTAATAATTTTCTAAACCTTAATTATATCTCAAAGCGTTTTGATGCTTTTAGTCTATGAGTATTATCATCTAATACGATAAATTTTTATGAATAAAGAAAAATTCTGAAGAAAAAAAAACCTTTATGAGCATTTTTCACAGGTAATATCAATATCTTGAATACTTTTATAAGAATATCAATAACTCAGACATTGAAACAGATAGTGAAAACAAATGCAGTAATAGCTTCGGTTATCCGAAACTCATTTAAGCGGAACCTCGTTTAATCGGTGTCGATTTCTATAATTTTATTTTTTAAGAAAACAATATTAATTTAAGATTACTAAAGGATTATTGCCGCACTGAATTATCCGTGAATTTTATCAGTTTCTTTTCAGACCCATTGGTAATATTTTTGGGTTTCTGTAAATAATTCTATATGTTAAAATTTTATTAAATTAGAAAGCAATCGGAAAAGAAATTGAAGTACTCTTTAGTTCAATGATTTTTCTGAACTATTCATATATGCTTAAAATTAAAGAATGAAATGTATTGAACGTTACTATAATTTGACCTATTAATTTTACGTTGCATTTTAAAATTGTGTAACGTTTATTGAACGAATTTATTGTTTATAACTGCATTAATATAATTGAAAAATTGCATTTAGTAGTTATTTTGAAATTGCTTACTTGTTTATATCCAGAGTACAAAAGTTTTACGCTCTCCTAACAGTCATTTTGAAGCAGTCTCTGTTATCCTGGAATTCTAGATTTGACAAAGGAGAGCTGGTGTCGTACAACAATGCGTTAGTTGTTACCACAGAAATGATTTTTTGTGTAATTTCAGAGAAAACAATTATTTGAAAGCCTTGTGGGTACTGGAAATTATCATGTAATTTGTAATCAACATGTGCTTTAAGGGGATCTATTAGTAAATTTTGCATCTGACAAATGGTTGTGAACATTTATTAAATGCGTCAATTTCGAAATGACTTATCCCTTAATCATTTCACTTATGGGATGAGTGAATTAAGCATAGATTAATGTGAACATTTGATCTTACGGATACAAGCAGTCGCTGTGGATTACGACACATAAAACAGACAGCAATAAATATGAATATGATTCATAAAAACTTTTTAAGCTGAAGTATCAAAGTGTACTAATCTTTTGTCAGTGAAATATTTTGCTTTTGTTTATAAGCCTCAAGGGGTACATTCTTCAAGCATAGAAACATTTTTTGTCCTAAAGAATAAAATTAAGTTAAAAATAATATTTAAAAATTTCTTTACTACCAGTTAAATATTTTAAATTTTATTTACTACTAGCTGATGATACTGACTCTCCACATGTTTACACATGAAACCTCTCAGTTTGAAGAGATGAACAAATAATAATAATGAAAGGACGTAAATAATTTATATTCAGTATTTTTCCTTCGGGTGAAACTATGCATAACGGTCAGGCTCGTTATTTCAAGTTTTTCCAGGGGGGGGGGTCAAAGGGTGCAAATACACTGCAATATCATCGGAAAGCAATAAAAACCACGCCCACTCATATAGAAATACATTGATTTCACAAAGTCAGGGAAGGGGCAATTGCCCCCTCTAACCCCCCTAAATGACAGGCCTGATAACGGCTACAGTGCATCCGCAACGAAATGGCATCATAGGAAGAAGCCAGTCCATGGCCTTAAAATAGGTAGAGGAAGAAAAAAGGACACTTGCCTTTATCAAAAGGTTTGTGGAACATAGACAAGTGGTAAAAAAGAGAGACAAAAAAAGACAAATTGTTTCTTTTGCTTTTTTACATAGGATATGAACACATTTTTTATTTTATCGAGCTGAGGAAAAGGACAATTCTGTACCTCAGAACCAGAACGACGTAAGTCCAGAAATGGCAATTTTCACTTTATTGCTGCATTGTATGTAGAATCTTATTCTGCATCGGGGGGGGGGGGGGGACCATGAGAACGTTAGTCTACAAAAGAAATTCCTTCCCAATTATTTAGCAGCATTAAAAGACCGCGAGTCCCATCTTTGGCACGCATCCGACAATCGTTTTCGCCCTCTGCTGAAAAGTTACGAAAATATACTTGCGTCAGTCTGGTTCTGAGGTATAGAATTGGCTTCGAGCTGTTTCTTCACCAGGAAGGACATTACCTAAAATTAAAACTGGTCTGTATTAGTTGAAGAAATACATTGGGTGGGGAGGGGGGTGTTTGCAAAGAAAAGGAAGGCTTTACAGCGTTTTACTGCACAAAAATGCAGATTACTTCAGATACGTGTTTCGGAGTTACACGGAACCCCTTTTTCAATGGAACAAAGTGTGAGCGTTGAAAAGAAACATCATTTGAGAAGAGCAATAGGGTGGAACAGAAGGTAGTTTCAACTGTAAAAATTGGAAACCACTCTGAATAATTTATCAATAAATAGTCAGAATACGTATTGTTTGTCGGATTTTTCAGAAATTTATTACATAACGGTTTTTTCTGGTGGAATTATGAGATAAATTTCAGTTTTGTGTCATTTTATTTCGTTTGTTTTGTTAATCCCCGATTTTTACTGTTTAAATTGTTTTCTGTTTCACGGTGTTGCTTTTCTCGGATGACTTTTCATCCTGATGTTGCATTGAAAACGGTGTTCCTTGTAAGCTCGAAACATGTGTTTTCTGCTATCGGAAATTTTGTGCTATAAAACGTTAGAAACACTAATTTACAAATCGTCTGTATTGTTCAATCTACGGGAAGGGGGTGATAAATTTCCAGTTATTTTCAAAGATCAAACTAGATTATTATGTTTCGTATTATTGTTATGTTGTAAAAAAAGATGTGACATTTTTTCTCTCTCAATTATTACATTTGCATTATTACATACAATTATTACATTGCAATTTAGGGGGATCGCGACACTAGAGAAATCTCGATCTTTTAAAAGAAACCTATTTGAAGCAAGGTACAGTGCTCCTCTGAAAAGTTGAGCTATGTTCTAAACAATGTTCTCCTCTTATATATATTTAATAAATCTTTCGATGCTTTCTTTCTATAAACATTTCTATAATTTATTTCGATAAATATTTTTTCTTTAAATCTATAACTTTTTCTATGATTCTATATCATCCCTCCTATAAGTGTATGACATGTCTATATTTTTGATAAAAATCTTTACTGAATGGTTGAATTTCAAATGACCCTAAATTGAAATCCCCATGGTGTGCGCAATTTGATTACTCGTTGTCAGAAGAACGCAGAAAGGGAAGCGTGATGTACCTCTGATAAATCTTTCCATAATTCTTTCTATTAATACTTCAATAATTTCATTTCATGAATATTTTTTCGTTAAATCTATAATTTTTTTCTATAAATCTATATCATCCCTCCTATAAGTGTATGATGTGTTCTCTTCAAATCTTTCTATATTTTTTGATAAAAATCATAGCTGATAGTTGAATTTAAATGATCCTAAATCGAAATCCACATTACATCAACAATTTTATTATTCGTCTTCAGAAGTACGCAGAAGATGAAGCGTGATGTACCTTTAACAAGTCTTTCCATAATTCTTTCTATAATTTCGTTCCTCATGAATCTTTTTTCTTCAAACCTACAGTTTTTATCTATAAATATATATCATCCATAGTATAAGTGCATTAATATGTTCTCTACAAGTCTTTCGATAATTTTGATAAAAATCATTGCTGAATTGCTGAATTTCAAACGACCCTAAATCAAAATCTACATGGCATCACCAATTTGATTATTCACTGTCGGAAGTAGGCAGAAGATGAAGCGTGATGTTCCTATCTTGGCTAATTAAACGCACGCCGAATGTAGCAGAAGTGATATTAATTAGCCTCCCTATAGCGGGATGCATTGCCAGGTTGTGGAATACTGTGATGAAATGATTGATGAGACTCTAAGACGTAATTTATATACCAGATATAATTAATCTTCTAATACTTCCTGCTCCGCGCAGGTTTGCTGCGAAAACGAAAGCAGATTATCCATATGAGCTACAAATCCAAATGCGAGCTGACTCGATCAGTTGTACTGTAGATGGACCAGTGGATGAACAGCTCGTAATTTTTTTGAAAATATACTTTTTGAAACTTATCTTTTTAGATGAATTGGCTGTAGGAAAGAAAACGGCTAAGAAATGCTGGGGGTTTGTCCATTGGCTGCGGGGTTCATTCACCGGATGGGGACACTTTTTTTATTTCACCCCCCCTCCCCCCTCAAAGAAAAAAAACTGATGCAGAATCGTAAAAATCCTCGCAAATGTTTTGTAAATGATTGCACATATCATCTAAAAATTTTATGGTCATGTGACAATTGCTACAATTTTTGACGATGCTATGAATTTTTGAAAATTAAGTTTTGCCTAGATTGTCATTGACTGGTCGGTCTAGCCTACGAACCAGCATGATTTTCAGCAATATTTCTCTTCTTGGGCTAAAACGGAATTTTTTATCATCAAAAAACGCTCGTGGATATTTCAAAAATATTGTTCGAGGGTGCGGTTCCAACAGGTAGTATTGTGATTCTATGCATACAATTTAATCAAATCTGACGAAGTTAAAAAAAAGGTATTCCGTAACAATTCAATATTTCAGATATGCGATATTTATAATTAGAAATTAGAAATTCTTTATAATTCGCTTTGTAGGTTGTCCACAAAACTTTGCAATATTTCTTTTTATTACTATTTACAGACTAAAATATTAAAAAATACTTATTGAGAGAGTATACATAAGTTCGGATCAGCACATGACCCATCAATTTTTAAGACAACAATGAAAAATATTCGGCACATGTTTATATAGAAATCACCTTTACGTCAGAAGATTTAGAAAAATTACAGCCACAAAGAAAGTAGCTGAGTTTATATATAAATACGAAACAGGTGTAGTTAACTTGTCATAAAAAACTAACGGTACCGTTAATAAAGTCATTACTTAACACGTATACACTGGACTCCCGATTATGGGTGGTTATGTTATCCGTGGTTCGGATTATCTATTGCTCTTTCATACATTAGTTTTCTTTTTTTACGGTGATGATTTACTGAATGCAGAAAAAATGAAAATGCGTTATTGATCGTTTTAGCTTTTCAAGATATTTTTTGCATTTAACCCATTAATGCCTAGCGTCCCTTTTTAGGGACGGTCCAAAAAAGGGTCTGAATTTCCCCAAAATGAACATTTCAACCAAATAATAGTATTCATTTAGTACCTTGGTATTGTTTCAATTCGTTATTAACAGATTGCAGCACATAACCATATTAAAGTGTGTTCTATAGCAGTTATAATATGATCTTTATCAAAAATTACATCGTTCACAATCACAAGAAAAAAAAGCTAAGTTTTCAAAGTTATTCCCTGCTGATTTTATTTCTTCTTATAAAATTTCTTTTTAAGTATTATATCGTTGGCAGAAAAAAAAAAAAATAGTAAAAAAAGTATGTAACCTCTGGGGGTCTATCGTAACTTTTGAGGGACGATTTTTCTTTCCTTAATAAAAAGCTTATTTTCGACATGGTATTTTTTAAATTATTTTTCCTGTCCATTAGACACTATTTGTAACCAGTATACAAAATATCTTTGGGAAAAAAAATGTCAGGCATTAATGTGTTAAATTTGTCATTTTTGCTATAATTTAAATGTATGTGTTGTGTTATTGATTTTTTTTTTTATTAACTTTGAATACATTCATATCGTTTTCGCTTATTCACGGTTACCGTGCCACCCTATTCCGCGGATAATCGGGTGTTTACTGCATATTATTATAAGAATAACTTTAAAATACATTTTTGAGCTCAATTTAGTACTATTTTAGCATTTTTTTTGCCCTATCCCTTGCATTCAATCTTCTGCGAGTAATTAGGATACGAAATACAAGAGTTTTCGTTCTCATCTAAGACCAAACTTACCAAACGTTACCAAAATGAAGAAATAAGGTAATCTTCACCGGCGACCCTCAACCGCTAGTCCTGTGGATCGGCACCGGTTCACGGGAAAATGTGACTGGTACCCAAAGAGTTTAACTGTTCGCGTAACCTAATTTCCTTACTCCAAAAAAAAAAAAAAAAAAAAAAAAAAAAAAAAAACACTTCATATCATGCTTTATGCGTAGTTTTAAGTTGCTTTGCATACATTAATGATTTTTCGCAAAGATTTATTCGACAACACAATCGGCCCTTTTTCTTTGATTCTTTACTTTTAAATATTATTATGAGCAAAATATAAAAACAATAATAAAATTTTTTATAACTAACTTATGTAAGAGTTCTTTTACCATTTAAAGATTTTCTTTTTTGTAATAAAGGGGAAAGAAAGAATGAAAGAAAAACACTTTTTTTTTTCCAGTAAAAACAGGAAAATGGAAAAGTTACTGGTCCACGGCAGTTTTTTTTTTTTTTTTTTTTTTTAAGCTCTTACCGGTCTGGGGGTTCAAATAGGGTTGAGAAACTCTGATAAACACAATTCCTCATAAATCTGTGTAGTGTGATAAATCTAGATGACATAGGAAATCTGTATATCTGTAAATGTGTTTTTTCATTTATAACTATTGGAATGAAGGAAATGTGATTTCAGGAGAAGTTTAGATTTTTGGTAACTGTTCACAACTTTGTGCAGGCATTCTCAACTTTTTTCAGCAAACACATCTCTTTTGGTGTATTATTGTGTATTATTGACTAATATCCTGCAAATAACTTTACTTTAATTAAAAAAGTGTTGTGTTATATAATTACTAAACTCTAAAGTTTTATTACATATAAACTTAGACTAAAAATACGACATTTTATTTTAAGGGATGTTTGATTGCTTAGTTTTTTTTAAAATTAGACTTAAAATTGAAAAAAAAAAAAAAATGGAAGTGGGCTGGAGTAGTTTTTTTTTTTTTACAAAAACTATCAATGTTCGGATTCAGCTTGGTCATATATGGCCACAAATTATCCTCAATATTAAACTTGCTTCAATACTTTCTATTTTAAACAAGTTAAGCAAGAAAATATTCTTTGTTTCGCAGATCTAAGTTGACTTAACCAGAGAAGGTACTTAACTCACGGTAATGCTCCGTAGTTCTTTGTTTTCTTCTGAGTACCAGTCCAAAAGTTACTTATTAAAGTGCCGCAATATTTGAGTTTCAATGTAAGATCACATAATATTACTCAAACTTCCGTCTCAAATTAATTAAAGAATAATCATAGCAATTTAGTTTATTTTTTGGAAGTCAGACGTGTAACCCTGTAGGTTTTTGTGTACACTGTAAAAAATGAATATTGTTTTTACAGTATAATACAGCTAATTTTCTATAGTAATAAACTAAAAATTTCTAATTTTACAGTAATTAATTATAAAATTGATACCTTTATAATACTGAACAACTGAACTGTAAAATTGCTAATTTTAGTTTATTATCGTGCATTCTACAGTTTTAAACTGGAACCTATGCGCCAAAATTCTACTGTTGTTTTTACAGTATAATACAGCTAAATTTTACGGTAATAAACAGTAAAAATTTTAACTTTACAGAAATAAATGTAAAATTGCTAGTTTTACAGTTTATTACTGTGCATTTTGCAGTTTTAAATTGGAACCTCGCTGCCAGTATGATACTGTAAAAACAAGTTCATTTTTTGCAGTGTAATCCAAGGGGTGAGTGGGTCATAGTTTGAGAGTTAGTGACTTAGTGGGTGTCATAGTGTAAATAAAGCAAGCTGAGAAAAGCTGCTTTTTGTTTTGTTACTTGTTCTTTTAAACTGTTTCGTGCAGTCAGAATTTTCTTCAACGATGTTGTAGCATTGTATAAGGAACTATCGAGGAAAATATTATAGAAATATTTTCCGCAGTCCAGTATTCCATGATAGTATTTTATTCAACAGATCTTCTTCAAATAGAATGAGTCCGGTCACACATTGAAAAAAAAAAACTTCTTTTGAGATTATTACTCTTTATTATTTCTTTTGAAAGAGAAAGGGCCTGGCTCCACATCAACAGAAAACTGACCGAAACCGAAAATCCGTCTACTGTGAATTTAAAGGAAATGGAAAGTACCTGGATTTTCGGTTTATGCCTTCGGTTTTCTGCTGATGGGGATTCAGGTTCTTAGATAAATAAACATAAAGAAAATAATGATATGTTCGTCTAGAAAATAAATCCTCATTCATATAAAAATGTAACAAAATATGATCACCTACTGAACGCTTGGAATCTGAGTAAGAAACCTTAGCATTAAACTAATATGCCATAAAAAATGAAGAGCACAATATTTCGCAAAGGCCATTCATTAATACTTCAAACGCTAACATATTTATTAATAAATAACTTTTGTCTGATAAGAAGAAAACGTGCTGTTATATTTTCTTCTTTAAATCTTAAGAAAATTGGAATGCAAACCACGTTTACCACCTCGTTTTTTCCCACAATTGTCGGAGTATTTTGAGCATTCTACTACGTAAGATAAATGCATAATTCATTTGTTTATCCTCTCTGAAGTAAGTACAGCAATCTGAGTTCAAATACTGGAAAATGCAAAGATTCAGAAGATGAAGAATAAACAGTATGAATACTTTTAAAAGTTACAAGTTAATCCTACCAAGCTAATTGAAAATGTTTTGCGCATATATTGTTAAAAATCCCTTAATACTACTACTTAGAATAAAAGTCCAGACAAATTATTTGTGTACTGTATCATTTATTCCTCCCCTTTATAATTATTATTTATTACTTTTTTGACCTGTCTTTTTTTACACTTACGACAAACCATAAAAGCGAACCTCACTAGTTGAATTTCATTGGGTGTAATTCTGTTTTTGTCATATTTGAGATGCTCATAAATTGATAAAGGGAAACACAGACTCTATAAATTTGAAGCTTTTCACCTTTATTTGCTTTTTATCTTCTTAATAACCGAATATATATATAAAGCAAGAAACAATACCGTCATATTTTATCCGCATAATTATTATTTTAATTTTTCTCGACATTATTTCACGATATGAGCCCCAGGAGCGACAAAAAGATGTCTTTTCCACATTAAGTGTTTAATGTTCCTGCCTGAGAAATTTAGAAATGCTTTTATTTTGTTTTCAACCCCCCTTCCTCTTTATTTATTTATTTATTTTATCCATCTGGTGAAATCAGAGATGGCAGGTACGCAGTAAGACACTTGGTTGCAGAATATTTATTGAATGCATAAGTAAGCGAACAAGTTTTTTTTTCTTTTTGTGTGTGTGTGCTTACTTAACATCTTGAAAATTGTTTTCTGTTGCAGGCATTGGAAAGTAACATCTGCTCTGCTTGTAATTCAGAATTTGCAAAGATTTGATTCTTGCTCAAAAAGTCTGGCTAGTTGCACGAATTACATCATTTTCACATGCACTTGCTACTCTTTCTGGATTATTTTATCATAAAGGTATGCTATTTTTTAAGGTTATTTAAGCCAATATGTACTATAATAAATGAGTTCATTATTTTTTATCATGACTAAGATGGAATACTTAAAAATAATTTCTTTTCTGGCACACTATTTTTTAAAGACTAATTAGAATAAAATCCGTTATTTTAATAACTGAGTGTCGTTATTAATAGCATTTTAATTTTTAGTAAAGGGGCTGTACAGTGTACAATGTACATACTTGATGTCACATATTTTTCAACACATTTTCTAGGAATAAGGAACTCTTTTTTTAAAAAAACTCCGCGTGTAAGCTTTGAAAATTGAATATGGAGACTTATTTTAAAACAGTTTTAATGTTTTTTAAATTCAGCACACAGTTAGATACAAGGTTTTAGGTGGGCGATTTTCTGTAAACTGGTAATTGGCTATCCGGACTGAGTATTTTAAAAATAATAAAGTGTAACAAAGTAATTATCACTCTTAATACAAGTAAAGCATTAATACTCTGTGGCCCAATGGTGTTTGGAGCGATAACGATTTAATTTTTTTTTTCTAGAAATCATCCAAGTGTTAAAAACACAGTCCTCTGGCTGTCCCAATCGCACTGTCTAACACTTCAAGGTAATATTCCAAAAATCCTATCAACACTACATAAATTTGGCGATTAATATCTAAAAATAGAATAATGCAGCTATATTTATTTCATGATATAAGGTCTAATGACATACTTCTAAAACTTAAAATTGTCATGTAAATTCTGTCTGGAGATTTTTCAAACAGTCCCCTGAGACAAATTCAAAGCACCAATTGAAAAAATCTGATACTCTTGCTGATGTTTTTTGACATGAAGTTTAAAGCAATCAGTGTGAATTTGCTGAAATTGCTGAGAATGGTGTTTAAACGATACTTAACCCTACACTGCATGGTGTTGCCAATTGGCTACATGGACAATTTGTCCTCCTTATGAATAACAGAATGTAGTCATAAGGCAACTCAATGCATAAAAAGCAAGTATTGGGTATATTTAAAGCAATTATCACCATTTATCCTCCATACATGGCAGCACTGGTCTGTTACATGCTCTTAAATGAATCCATATAGATAGCTTTTAAAATCACTCAAACTACCGTGTTTTGAAATTATTTTTTACAATGAAATATTTTTCTTCGTCTTTTAAAAAAATAACATGAATAAAATAAACATTTATCTTTCGTTTAAGATGCGTTTTACACCAAAATAATTATTTGGAAAAAATCTAGGACATAATACACGTCTGTAGCCATTTGGCAACATTATGCAGTAAGCATCCAGAGAACACTTCGATTCATCTCTATAGTTCATGAAGTATGTGCTTTGTTTATGTTTCGCGCTAGCTTCTTTCTATTTTTGGAAGGTATAATATAATCATGCAGACCCAAAAGTGGTACTTTCGGCTGTTCTACCGTTTATAAGACCTCGCAATTATCAATGTTTAGTTGATGTTCAACAGAGTGAACAAACAAAAAATCAATAGGGAAAAGCCTTTAAAACGTGTTCATTTTAGATTTCAGTTAGCACAAACGTTGTGCTTACACGGACAAGTAAAGTCATTAATAATTTTAAAATATAGTTTTGAAAAAAAACTAAAAAATACGCTTTTACACTGGAATGCGCTGTGATCATCACGGGTTTCCCTCTGATTTTCAAAACTACTGAATATCCGCACTTAAGTTTACATGTACTTATCTATTATGTCTTTCTTATTACATCAATATGCAATACAGTTTAGCCTTTAGTATTAAAAATAATATTAAATATATTACTTTTATATTTGCAAAGAACGTAAATTTTATCTTTTATTCAGAGTTACATACATACATACATACATACAAACAAATCGACATGTGAAATTAATAAAAGCATATTAAAAAGAGACCATTAGCTACAGAGGAACTAGAGAGTTACAAACCAAAAAAAAAAAAAAAAAGAGAGAAAAGAAAGAAAGCTTGCGCGAGAGAGCCTCCAAAAGACATCAGATTTGACAGAATTGATCATCGGAAAGTACAAGTACATATAAACAATAATTTAAAATGTCAAAATGTAAAGGATTACAAGAGTACAGTGCACCAAATGTTCAATTCCTCTATTTTTTTACAAAAAAGAACTAATTTCAAGACTATCATTTACAATCATTTTTATCTGTTGAATGCATGGTGTAGCCATTTGGCAACAAAACTATTTTTAATTAGAAAGGGGTGAAAATTTAGAGTTAAATTTTTTTAAATATTTTTCCATGTTTTCTTATTACATTGACAAACACATATATTTTTTTCTACGAAAAATAAAAAATCATGCAGTGTAGGGTTAATTTAGCTTTAGAGCCACATTTGTGATGAAAGTATGCATCAGGGTCGTTGCGAAAACAGTCCTCTGGGAAGTGATTTTATTAATGTCAATTAGTTTAATTATGAAACATATTAGTTATTATGTCCATGATTTGTGCCTAAACTTATAGGTAGTCTCGTAACTAATTATGTTCCAATAGTTTTGCAGATATTACGCAACACAGAGCAAAAACACAGTCACCTGGCACAGTCCCCTGTCTAGTTATACCAGGCGGGGGACTTACCCCCTATCACAATTTATCAGAAAAACATAAGCTTCAATTGGTCCTCTTTCAAACCAAAGTAATAGATTCATTTTCTGAGTAATAATATTATAATTATACGAACATTTCAAAAAGCCATGCCCTGACAGATTTTGTGTGAAAAATGACGAGTTTACAGAGAATCGCCCAGGTATTAGAGTAATGCTCTAAAACAATGAACGTTTAAAGAATTCAAAGATCAAACAATACGCGCCCATCAGAAAGCAGAATCTAAGTTTTAACTAGTACACATTTTGATGAATAAATGCGTGAACGAAAATGTTAAGAATGTTTAACTAAAAATTATTGTCCTAGAAAGTCGAAAAATATCACTATAAATATTGTAGATTAACTGTACTCAGTGCAAAGGTAAAAAAGAAAAATCTGGTGTGGACACCACACTACTTCCTTTTACGTACTTTCTCTTTATTTGTATTTCACATTTCCTATCTTGTTAGACTCATCATCTAGTCTTAATGATTTCCCTCTTTTTCTGTTTTCCATATTTTCTCTAGCTTAATGTTCGTCATTTTCTCTCAGTTTTCTCCTTCTTTTCTTACTCTTCGCAATTTCTACTTCTTTATATGCTTCATCTGCTCTTAACACCTGGACTTTATCTTTGTTATTAACATTTTCTTTCTCTTTATACTCATCATCTAATCTTAGTACTGGGACTCTTTCTTTGTTTTTCACATTTTCCATCTTGTCATACTCATCATGTAGTCTTAATTATTTCACTCTTTTTCTGTTTTCCATATTTTCTCTTGCTTTGTGTTCGTCATTTTCTCTCAGTTTTCTCATTATTTTCTTAGTCTTCGTAATTTCTACTTCTTTATATGCTTCATCTGCTCTTAACGCTTGTACTCTATCTTTGTTCTTAACATTTTCTATCTGTTTATACTCATCATCTTGGCGTTTTTTTATTTTTGCCATATATTGCTTCATTTTCTTCTTTTTTTGTCTGCATGAGTTTTTCCTCATTGCCTTTTATTTTTCTGTTTTTACTTCTAAAAAACATTCATAATGTATATTTTTGTTGCATTTCAAAAACACAAAGAAGTTGCTAAAATTGTGCGAGAGCAAAACAAAGTTGTATTTTCTGCCGACTTAAGAGGGATTTAATTAACATTCAGTAGCTTTTTAAACAAGTAGGGGTTCAAAACAAGTGCTTTTGCCGCTCTGCCACGTAAGAGAGCTCACGATTGATGCCTTGAGGTTTTAAAAATCTTCTACTAAAGGACTTGTTTTTCACAATTTGTCTTAATATTAAAATCTTAATTTTTTCAGTATATTTTACTACTCTTTATGTGGCTATGACATCTGCTCTGTATTTTGGTTTCAAAAGAATAGCATTTACATTTTTTGGTAAAATTGCAGAATAATGAGCTGTGTTTGTTCCACCACCAGTATATAGTACGGATATTGGTTTCAAAGACTCAGATTCGGTTCTATTTTCGGAAGTATTTTTTGTAAAGAGAAAATGGTTTTTATCAAGTAAACCTAAATCACATTTATCTTGCAATTCTTGTAAAGTATTTTGATTATTTATGTCATTACAATGTATTTCTTCATAGATATAAATGTCTCTTGAAGCTGCAATTGCAATCGCTTTTATATGTGCCTCATTTCCCCAAGTCTTTATGTTTGCAGTATTACTTATTAATTCAATTACACTCTCATATTCAAACAAAAAATTCATCCTATCGAGGTGTTCGAAATACAACCAATTTTTGTTAAAAGAATAACAGCAGAGCATTCTAATGAATTTGTGATATTTTTGGGTGCCAAATAAGCATAAGGATAAAGAACGGAATAAACATGATCCATCTCCTTCTGTTTTTACCACTGCAAAATTTTCTTTCAGAGCATATATTTTTTCGTTTCGTTGGAAATCTATGGTATTAAACATCAAAACCGCATTAGTTTTGGTAAGAACACTTCGTTTTGTGATTTCTACTAAGTTGTCATAAGCTATAAATATTTCTTCTAAACGAGTACAATAATTTTCTTTGGAGTATTCTATATTTATCTCATTGATGTCTAATAACATTTTATCAACAGCTGCTAAAACTGGTTCAGTTAGACTTAACAGTTCGATTGATTTTAATTCGGTATTTTCTTTTGTGCCACCAACTTCACTCATTCTAGAGCGACACTTTGAAATTGCATCGTTCACCAGTAATGGTAATGGTTCTTTCTGTTGGTTTATAGGAGAAAAGTTTTTTGACTTCAATATTACATATATTGGTTTATGATATGAAAAGTATGTTTCATACACACCTGCCTCTAGTGTGGAACACGTAGAAAATATAATATCTATTTGCGTATTTAAATCTGTTGTAGAAACATCAGTTGGCAGCAAAGATGCAAGGTTATATTTTTCGAAAATGCTAACTACTTCTATTTTTCTTTTGCATTTCATATCGAAATTGAAATCACCAATGATTATCAATTCATTGCCATGTTCATACGTTTTCGCATAAATATTTCGGAAATTTTTTTCAAACATTTCATTCGTACAAGGAGATTTATAACCACTGATAATGCAGAAATTTTCTATTTTGATGCTAAATAATTCTACATGACATTGCTTTTTATTCTCACAGTCTTGTATTTCAAGAGTATGGTCCAAATATGAAGCATCAGTTGTATTTCTTCTAAAACAAATAAGACCTCTTGAAGAACCATGCACGTTGGACCGAAACAATTCAACAAAATTCGGAATTTCCAGTTTGTCGGTGAATTTCGATAGTGTTTCTGAAAATATTAAAATGTCGCATTTGAGATATGAGTGATCGTTTAATATCAATTCAAGTTTTGTTGAGAGTGAGTTTATGTTTTGATGCATGACCTTAATTCCATTGGCTACTTTTATACTGTCAAATGATAATTTCAAACTTTTTTCTGTTCGTAATCTGCGTAACTCCATTAAAACTGGATCATTTGGTTTGGCTAATTTAGGTGGCTTAAATGTACCTAAAATGTATAAGCCTGATAGCATTGTGACCCTACTTAGAGCCACATATAGCATGGGACGTGAAATTTTCTTTGATTTATTAAAATCTATGCATATTTCTTTATATGTCTGACCTTGACTTTTATGTATCGTCAATGCTTCTGCTGGTACCACTGGAAACTGTTTTCGAAAAATTTGATGCTGTAATTTATTGGAAATGCTTAAAGAGATACTTGTTTTCACTATTGGTGTTAGACTACAGTCTATGCTTTCGTATTTCATGAATTCTTTGTACGGAAGCCTTGCTTTTTTACCAACAGCAGGGGATTCAAAATCTATCCATAATATATGTGGATCTGTAGAATTTGGATTGAAAGTAATGTGCTTTAAGCAACCACAAGCTCCGTTTACAAGCCCGTCTTCGATGTCGATGTTACAAGTAATCATGTATTTGATATTCAATTTTAGTCTCACCCTGAAGGGGATTCCATTTGTCTCCGTTATCCTTTTTGTTTTTAATGATTCAATTACTTTATTTCTTGTCGTGTCTGACACTTGGCCTAAAATGGTATCTTTAGCTTCAGAAATGTATTCTGAGCCGACTTGCATTTCTATTTTCATTTGGTTATAATTATTTACATTGACATTTTCCCCATACAGACGTATTGCACTTTTAGGCACATTCAATTCCTGAACCTCTCTTGATTTAAATATTTTTAAATCATCTGTAGTGAGTTGGCCAACAGCTAAGTTATTTAAGGCTTCAATAAATACTTTTTCATCTTTTTGTCTCATTATTTGTGTTAATTCAAAAAATTCAAAATCTGACCATAAAGGATTTATATCAAAAAACCTAAACATTTCATTGTGTTTTGATATCTTATAAATGGGGGAATCCATCACAGGTGGTAATTGGTTTAAATCCCCTACTACAATAACAGATAGGTCTCCAAACGGTTTATTTATTCCTCGTATTTGTCTCAATCTCGTATCTACGCGATTTAAAATAGTACTGCCTACCATTGAAATTTCATCAATAATTAGTAATTTTAAATGGAATAATTTTTCTCTGATATTATTTGCTAAGTCAGTGGCCAGTTCAGGCATTTGGCCTCCGAATTGTACTAGAGGTAGAGCAAAAGCTGTGTGTAATGTCACTCCATTAATCAAAAAAGCAGCTTTACCTGAAGGTGCAGAAAGTAAAACAACCAATTTATCTTTTTCAGTGCCGGGTAAATTATCATGGTAACTAGTAATCATTTGGTATATACATTTGATTACTGTGGATTTTCCAACTCCAGCGGAACCGCTTAAGAATATTTTCAACGGTAATTTTTTGGTTTTGAAGCAATTTAGTACATGCATGACAAATTCCAGTTGTAATTCATTTAATTTCGACATCAAAGTAATCAATTCTGCATGTGGTACTCGTTTCGGGCAGACAAAACGATTGTAAAATTTATCTTTACAAATTTCTTTGCCATCTTGTTGTAAAATATCGATTCGTTGATGCCAAGGTAATTCATCATTCAAGAAACTGCTAATATTTTCATCTTCTACATTTTGAATTTCATTTTGAGCATTTTCCAAAGCTTGATCTAATATGTCATCACCTATAACAGAGTATTTTTGTCTATTTCTCTCAATAATTTCGACATTATTAACGTATATATTTTCCGTATCTACATTTTCTACTTCACTAACTTCATTTCTCCAAGGCGAAAATAACAAAATTTGTTCCCGATAATAATTGAAAGGGTCTTGACTTAACTTATAGCGTCTGTATCTAATGATAGCAGTTTTTTCTTTCGGTCGGTATTCGATTAACTCATCATCATTTTCATTTTTTAGAATTTTTCTCTTTGAATAACTGGAAGCAAAGTCCGCCAGACATATATTTTCAAGTGTTGGTGGTCTGTTGGCGTACTTTGTTATGACGCTATCCATGAATATTTCAGTAGACTCATAATTTAATTTTTTCAATTCAGCTGAAGACTTCAACATCAATGCTCGCTCATTTATGGGGCTTGTGTTTATATAAATAGACTGTCTACTACTTTTTGACAATGACAAAGATAAAACGTGATATGCTGCTTCTTGTGCTGACATTAAATTGCTATTCAAAAATACATTACTGATTTTTCGAAATTTTTCTTTCACGCTAATGTTACCGCTACTAACATCAGATTCTGCATCCCGTAAGAGTTTAGAAAGACCTGCATCCACTTTTCCTACATAATTTATTATATACGATGCCACACCGTATTCTTCCAAAACAAACTGTACATCTATGTTAGCCTCAAATAAATGCAATATCGTTTTATTATAACAATTAATATTTACTTCTAAACTACTGCGTTTTAAAAATACTTGCGCTCTTTTCAATGAGCTCCTCAAAGCTAAAATGTACTGTTCTTCTGTGATTTTCAATTTTGTTAAACAGTCTTCAAAAGTAACAAGTTCTTGCTTTTTTGAAAAATACAGCATTAAATTACGGATTTTTGATAAGTTTTTCGCAATTTCATCAGTTTTCTCTTCATTGCTAATTGGCTCTAAAATAACTGTCCTATTCATGACAGGCTGTGGAAAATTAAATCTGCATTTCATTTTGTTTTTCTTACCTTTATAACACGTATGTGTATGCCTGTGTCGTTGAACTGCCATTAGAACATCATTTTCTTCATATTTACAAGTTATAAACTTATTTATAAATTGAATGCATTCATTTACACTTTCGCAATTGGTTGGATCATATTCAGGCGCCCCTTTAATCCACAGAAAAATGTGTTCATGTGGAGATCCACGCATTTGAAATTCCACGCGTTCATAACTGTCTTCTACTAAATATTCTTCAAAAATACTGTTTTCGCGTTTTAAGAGCAACATTAATTTATTTGCTTTGTAATCAAAGTATCGTGCGCATGTTACTGGATCTCTTGATATCAATTCGGATTTTTCTGCATCTTCTAAGCGTAAGGCTTGTTCTGCTGATATTGTTTTATCCATATTTAATTTACTTCACCTGCTGAGAGCGTGAGAAATATTGTAGGCTTCCCTAATTGCCTAATCATAGCCATTAATTCACGTTTCTTTGATTCCCAGTAAGCAGGGGAAGATCTAATTTGTTTTAAAAACTTATGGCCTTGATCTAGCTTCATCATTTTATCTATGAAGGAGACATCTAATACATTTTTGACTTGAACACCCGAAGTTTGTTTCGTTTTCCTCAAACAAATATTTAAACTAGCGATGCATGATTTTTCTAGTTTCTTTTTAGCCATAAAAAGAACCCTAGTAGGGATACATGATCTTCGATCCCATCGCCTGATTTCTGACTTTGCCCTCTCACTGTAGGAAAGGAAAGCAGGAGTATTCATTTTGTGTCCTCCGAATATCTTAGGAAAACATAGTTCGTCTATATCTTCCACTGCATGCCAAGCAACTGGAGATTTTCCTTGCCCTGGAGCTATAACTCTTACATTGTCAACTATTTCCTCATTTCTGTCAATTAGCATAACTTCTTCGTCTGATTCTATTTCTAAGTCAAAATTCGACTCAAAATTCATATCATGAAAAAAATTTACATTATTTTGACTATCGGATATAACTATATTATCATTAATATCGGAACAGTCGACTACAAAGTCAACTTTTTCACTGTACTTTCTCTGAAACTTACGTAAATATTCATGATCAATCTGGATGTCGTATTTCTTATAAAGTGGCGTTTCGATTAAATGTTTCAGAGCTTCGCAGACTACAGCAGGGCGAATAGTTTCAAACATATAATTGCTCTTGTGATCAATATGTCTTTTCAACTTAAGCTGCAATGTCGCCATCTGATCAAAATTTCTTGGCAATACCTTTAGTACATCATTAATTTCAATCGGTATATTTACTACACTACCTTTTAGGCCAAGTTGGGGATTAACTGCAAATGATTTCAAAGGTTTAATTTGCATGAAATTTATGTAAGGTGCAACCATTCTCTCTTCAAGCGGAGACATAATTTGTAAACACTTTGGAACATCTTCAAATTTCAATCCATTGCTGGTAGATAGTTTAGGTATTTTACCTTTACTTACGTGATAGTTACAAGTTTTACAAATAACATTCGAATCATAATTGTAAATCGCTTGGAAAATATCTTCAGAAACTGACCTTTTAATTTTATCTGCTTTGAAGTTAACTACAGAGTGATTAAAAAATAAACCCTCACACGAACAACATATACAGGGTGTCCACTCCTATCGTGAACCAATAGCTAATTTCTAAATCTATTCAATGTTTTTCAAAAAATCAAATTTTGAAAGAGTTACGAAATTTAAATTTTTATACAGCCCCCCAGTCCTATCAATCATATTTAGTAAAACATTCTTGACACTGTAACGTTTAAAACTAAAAAAAAATCACTCTTCTACCACAAAAATTGACCGAGTTATGACGTTTTGAAAAATCAAGATTTTGCATTATTTCCTGACGTCATCGAGAGATTGCTGAAGGAACCGTATGCAAAATCATTCAAAATCTTGATTTTTCAAAACGTCATAACTCGGTCAATTTTTGTCGTAGAAGAGTGATTTTGTTTTAGTTTTAAACGTTACAGTGTCAAGAATGTTTTACTAAATATGATTGATAGGACTGGGGGGCTGTATAAAAATTTAAATTTCGTAACTCTTTCAAAATTTGATTTTTTGAAAAACATTGAATAGACCCAAAATTCCTTTCGTAATTTGGAGATTTTTTCCTAAATGAACTATATGCTTATCTCTAACGGTTTAGAAATTAGCTATTGGTCCACGATAGGAGTGGACACCCTGTATACTGAGGCAAACAAGCTCGATCTTTTATAAATTTTAAAAAGTACTTATCTTTTAGTTTATTGCTTCGCTGGTGTTGTCGGACTATATTCTCTCTTAGTCGGAGTTGATCATCATGTCTTTTATTTATTTTTTGTTGTCTGTTATTTAAGAGCTCTCTCGAATGATATACTTCTTCTGATCTCAATTTTTGTATGTGTTCTTTGTTTTTAATATTCTCTTCATGTGAATAATCATCACCCTCTCTTAATTTTTTCACTCTTTCTTTGGTTTTAACATTTTCTTTCTCTTTATACTCATCGTCTAATCTTACTGATTTCATTCTTTTTCTGTTTTTCATATTTTCTCTAGCTTTATGTTCGTCATTTTCTCTCAGTTTTCTCATTCTTTTGTTTGTCTTCGCGATTTCTACTTCTTTATACTCATCATCTGTTCTTAATGCTTTGACTCTTTCTTTGTTTTTACCATTTTGTACCTGCTTATACTCGTTATCTTGGCGTTTTTTTGCCATATATTGCTTATTTTTCTTCTTTTTTTGTCTGCATGACTGTTTTTTCCTCATTTTTGTTTGCATTAGTCAATAGATAACCCTAGCTTTATAAATGAGAATGTCTCTGGACAGTTTTTACCTCTAAAAAGCATTCATAATATATATAGTTGTTGCATTTCAAAAACAAAAAGAAGTAGCTAAAATTGTGCTACAGCAAAACAAAATTTCAACTTACCACCGACTTAAAAAGGATTTCATTATCATTCAGTAGCTTTTTCTTCAAAAAAAAAAAAAAAAAAAAGCACTAAATTCGTTTAAATCAAACCAAATTTTAAGTTGCTCGTCTGTCAAATTTAAATCGTTTTTAATGCGCTTTTATTAGATTCACTTATTTGTTTGAATGTAACTTTGAATAAAAGAGCAAATTCATGTTCTTTACAAATATAAAAGTAATATATTTAATACTTGTATTAATGCTAATGGCTAAACTATATTACATGTTGATGTACGAGTGTTACAAGAGTTTCAGTTGTTTGTATGTTATTCTGAATAAAAGATAAAATTCACGTTCTCTGCAAATATAAAAGTTATCTATTTTTATTATTATTAATACTAAAGGCTAAACTATATTATATAAACTTATTACTTACATTACATGTTGATGAATTTATTATAAAAGCATCTAAAAGCGTATTTTTTAGTTTTTTTTTAACTAATCAAAAGATTATTGTATACATTTGCAACCCCAAAACAGGATTACTTAAATTCGCTCATTAAAATCAAACTAGAAAGTTAGAAAGTGTATGATGTAGTTTACGAAAAAGGTTGTAATGAATATACATATACAATAAGAAAAATGAAAATCCTTACACAACACTACCAAACAGTGAAAAAATTCTAAAAGTCAATTATTCAATAATGTAAAAATAATCCGTAATGTAAATTTTATGAGCACAATTTTAAATTAAAAATGGTTAAAATAAGAACAATGCCCCACAGGATTAATTAAAACACCAAAATTTGAATTTAACGATAAATATTTTTAACTTAGTTAAGATAAGAATAAAAATTAAAAAAACCTCGGACTGAGGTTAACTTTAGGGAAAAAAAGATGTTTTACAATGATTCATCTTCTAAATAGCTGTGGTTTGAACATTATTCAGTAGATTGTTCGCAATATATCGTTAATAGCGCCAAATTAAACCAAAGTTCGGGGAAAAAAATTTCGACAAATTTTTCACCAAGTTGGAGACGAAACCTTGGCGACCAAAAGCCTGGCGATGTATCGCCAAGTGGTCACCCAACCATAACATCATTTAAGTATGCGTTGTAATTATCAGTGATTTTCCCCCAAAAGGGATGAAAGACCCCCTTGGAACATTCGAATGCAACCACAAGGGGAGGTGCACAACTAGACCTCCTTCAAAACCTACATGCCAAACGAAGTAACGTGCCTTAGAGTGAGCAAGATCGCCAATAGCGTCAAATTAAGCCAAAATTCGGAAAAAAAAAAAAAAAAAAAATACGACAAATTCTTCGCCAAGTTGGCGACAAAACCTTGGTGACCAAAAGCTTGGCGATGTATCGCCAAGTGGTCACCAAACCATAGCATCATTTAAGTATGCGTTGAAATTAACAGTGGTTTACTCCCAAAATGGGTGAAAGACCGCCTTTGGAACATTCGAATGCAACCACAAGCGGAGGTGCACAACTAAACCCCCTCCAGAACCTACATGCCGAACGAATTAACGTGCCTTTCAGTGAGCAAGGTAACAATTTAAATATTTACACCCCTAGTTTGCCACGAAGCAATGCAAAAAAAGTTTTCAATGATTCATTTTCTAAATATTGCCGATTTTGGCATCATTCAAAAGTTTTTTTTCGCAAAATATCGCCAATAGCGCCAAGTTAAACCCAAATGCAAAAAAAAATATTTTTTTTTCGCCAAATTTGGCGTCAAAAATTTGGCGACAAAAAGCTTGGCGAAATATCGCCAAGTGGTCGTGCCAATTCATATCACTTGAGTTTGAATTGAAATTAACACTGATTTACCTCAAAAAAAAGGTAAAACACCCCCTTGGGAACATTCGAATGCAACCACAAAGGGAGGTGCACAACTAGACCATCCTCAGAGCCTACATACCAAGCTAGAAGCTTCTACGGCATATAGTTTTTGAGTTATGCGACCCACATACGCACACACGTACATACAGACGTCACGAGAAAACTCGTCGTAATTAACTCGGGGGTGGTTGAAAAGGATTTTTCGGCTGCTTATATGTTGGTAGGTACATATGCACGTGCTGACAGGTCGAAAAAACTACTGAACATTCATTCGGGGGTGAGCAAAATCAAAATTTAGACTCGAATTTGAGTGATTTTTTTTTCGCGATCACAATACTTCCTTTACTACGTAAAAGGAAGTAAAAAAAGGACTCTTTCGACACACAAAAATAAAAATCAAATAATAGGCAGCGACTCGTGTCTAATGTACCAGCGCTACTAGAGATTTCTTATGCGAAATACAAAACGGAGCAGTATTACTTTTTTACTTTGCTAAAAGCAATATTTTTGTTCAGTTATGCACAGTAAACTTCCATTTAAAATTTTACATAGAGCGCGTTTCATTTGACACGCACCACGACCCTTCTTCTAGTGGTTATTTTTGACCTGGAAAATGGAAAGAATATTTGCTCGATTAAAGTGAGAACATTCTAGCATTTTTAATGGACAATAAAAATACAGGAGAAAAGTAGAATGAGGGGTCTCATAATTTGTGGAAATGTTCCTAAGTACGAGGCGTATTTTTAAAGTAAGTACTTTTGGTATAAATTAAAAACAAGCAAAGATACCTGTATAATTTTTTTTACAAGAAAGCCCCTACCTTAAACTACTTTTCTACACAATTGCCCACCAATAGAACGGCACTTAATCATATCGTACAATCAGCTTTAAAATCCCTCTTCAAAGAAATATGCCGCCACTGTATTACCATCATCCTGACATCCCCTTCACTGTCGTGGTACTAGCTAGCCGCCGAGGTGCTGCTTCAGATGAAAGAACAGGTAGTAGTCACAGGATGCTCGATCTGGGCTGCTTTTGCACAAAATCTTCATTAATGAAGGATTGTCCACCACACTCCGTTCCATGGTATGCACATTAGAGTGGCCATCTTTGAACGCTATTATCCAAATCCTAACCATTCCATTGCTCAATGCTCATAATGGTTCCACCATGTACTGAAGAAATCTCGCGATGAATATAGATCGCTTTTAACCCTTTTTGCAGTTAAAAAATGAATTACCGCACGTACCTTACAGTCGGCGGCACTCTCAATCGACGGACTTTTTTTGAAGCTGATTGTACGATATGATAAGTGCCTTACATTTAATGGCAATTATGTAAAAACGTAGTTTAAGGTATGGGCTTTCATGTAAAAATACAACTGTAAGGATATTTCTGTCTGTTATTTATTTACATCAAAACGGTACTTATTTTAAAAATGCTGCTCGTAAAAGATTAACGAACAAAATAGTAAATGAAACTTATTAGAACACATTGGGTATACAGATTGAGTTGCGTCACACTATTGAATAATTTTATCTTATAACACAGTACATTCATAAAAATAACAATAATAAAAATTACGCAAATGGAAGTAATGCAAGTAATGTTACAGTTGTTGTTGTCTTGTGCCAGCTAGGCTGGCAATTTGGGGTGCGCTGCTTTTCTTCAACATTTTTAATGAACAATGAAAATATAGGAGAAAAGTAGAATTGGGGGTTTCATAATTTATGGAAATGTTACAAAGTAGAAGATTAACGAACAAAATAGTAAAGGAAATTTATTAGAGCACATTGAGTATACAGATTGAGTTGCCTCACACTATTAAATATTTTTATATTAAAAAACACAGTACATTCATAAAAATAACAACAATGTATAATAAAAATTACGCTAATGATTAATACAAGTAATATTATAGTTATTGTTGTATTGCGCCAGCTAGGCTTGCAATTTCTTTTCAAACTGCACCGTAATTTGGCGTAAGTTTAAATATGACTTCTACAGTACAAACGCACATGCCATAAAGACCCGTTTATAGGGTAGGCATCCCTTCACAGCACAACAACACTTTCATGCAGAGAAAAGTCAAGGCTAGGAGAGAGAAAGTATATCCGTGTCCGAGCCGGGATTCGAACCGCGGATCTCCATATCCGGGTCACTCTTCTTTGACCACTAGACAAGGGGGCTGGTAATATTACTGTTTAAAATAAAAATTGAAGTTCCTCGGGTCGTACACATGAACTTTCAATCTGTAATAAAACACAGAAAGTGTAATGAAATACGAAGTAATGAGAGTAGCTTCCCCATTTCTTTCAGCAGCAATATATATCGCACACCGATAATATTTAATGCTAATCTAGTTTAAAGGATAAAAAATAAACGGGTACCTATGGCATGCGTGTACTGTGGAAGTCGGACTTCACACCAAATAACGGTACAGTTGGAAAAGTGCAGCAGAGCACTCCAAATTGCCATCCTGGCTGGCACACGGCAAAAAAAAAAAAAAATCTAGTTTAAAAAATGCCCCTTTCATTCTCGTTGTTCAATATGTCTCACATGTTAGTCCGAGTAGATGTATTCAGTTATCTGATCAGTGTTATGTAGATGCGAATATTCCAAATGAAGTTGGGAATTCTATGAAATATTTGCAAAAGTTACGTAATGTGAATGTTCTGTTGGCAATGAGGACTTCATTATTTCTGGAAATACGACGTGATGCACTAATAGTTAATGTGCTGTCAACATTTTTCCACAATGTGCTACATTCCATTTTCCAGCTATGAAAATTTCCTGCATACACTAAATATCTAAAGTAAAATCATTAATTAATAATACGTTACTTTTTATTATTGTAGTCAAATATATACGGCAGTATATGGTTTTTCTAGAAAAATCTGAACAGAGTAGAAACATTTCCTTGGAAAATATATACACAGAAAGTTCAATTTAAAATTCACGGGAATTGTTTCCCGTTGAAATAAAATGTCAAATAATTTCTAACGAAAATAACAAAATTGTATCTTAGTTACATGATTAAAAATTAAAAAAAAAAAAAAAAAGAAAGTAGCACGATTTCTAAGACATGAAGTAAATTGTTATGTTCTACTTTTTCACTACCACTGTTCGGTTTAATATCGTTTAATTATCGTGGATTTAATTTTTTCTTTCGATTTCTCTTATTTACATGAATTTGCATTTTTAAAAGATGACATCATCAAGGAATGTTGTATGTTTGATACTTTGATTTAGGATATGATATTTTTTCATTATTTCAAGCAAAATATAAGATTTGATCTAGGTATGTCCATGTCTTCTATTTTTACATTAGCAGAATACTAAATAAATGGCACGAGCCAACTTGCCCCGTAATCGGGTCAAATCTGCCTAAGAAACTGAATGTTAATCTTTGCCTCGTAGTTAAAACTGGTAATTAATATTTTCAAATTTTACAATGAAAACTGTCCTAAACGTACACTGATATTTTTTTTTAGCTCAGAACGTTTTCGAAAGTATTTAAATCTATATATTTTAAAGAAATCATCTATACTAGACTATAATGATATAAAACTTAAGAGTTTGTTTGTTTGTTTGAACGCGCTAATCTCAGGAACTACTGGTTCGAATTGCAAAATTATTGTTATGTTGAATAGTCCATTTCATCGGGAAGGCTTTAGGCTATAAAACATTACGCTATATATAAGGAGTTATTATTATAGTTTAAAAATAATAATGGTCAAAAAGCACGAGCGTCTTAGTTTTCACTCCTCTCGAGAGATGGCGCTCACTAAAAGTATTATTTTGCCAACTGCATGTAGAAGGCGCTAACCGACAAAGGCGCTAACCGACAATGGCACTGACTTGAAGGCTCATGTCATCGGCTCTTTAGTAAATGGTTGTCTTCAGCAAATTGATTTTTGAACGCGTGTTTATTCGATATTCAGGTACATAATTTGCTTTGTAGGATTTTTCTATTGGGTTTTGTTTTCTTTATTTCAGCAGTGTTTGTTTTTGTTCCTATGGTTTAAGACATTTACTTATTTAATTAAATAATTTGATTTATCGTATTATTCAATTGTGATTGTTCTTTATAACGTTTTTATTATAGTGTATCATGGGTACTTAACTAAACCCATAATTTAATTGCGTAGTATTTTTAGATAGGGTATTGTTTTATTATTAATTTATTTTATTTTATTTTTTTCCTTATGTAGTAGGTAGGTACGTAGGATTCAAATGAGTCGAACATTTGTTTCTTTCCTTATAGTTGAAGATATCTACTAATCTAAGTATATAACTTGATTTGTCCTGTTTTTAAATTGGGGCTTTTCTTTTTATGTTTTTTATTTTCGTACAACATAGGTACTTATTTACATACTTGTTCAAGTTTTGTTAATTTTTTGTTCAGAGGTAGCCCGTGCAAAGCCAGGCCACACAGCTGGTTAAAGGTAAAATTGACCAACTAGCCCTCCGCAGTTTTCAACAATGTTTGCTAAGGAAGAGATAGAATGCTAATTCGTCGTAGCTAAGCCAGTTATTTCGATCAGATTTAACCTATAAAGCCAGAGGGGTGAAAAAATTACGATTCGTCACTGTGTCTTTTCCTTAGACCCCAGCTATTCACCAATTTTCAACATTATTGTAAGAGTGGACCGTTGAAGTATGCAGCTTTAGATAAGTATTTCATAAAGTTTTTGATGTGTTGTAAAATGAGAAACAATAAGGAAAAAAGGGAAAATAACTTCAAAATATTTTCTAGGGAAAGAAATAGTGGTTAAGTTTTGTCCAAAATGGTAACTAACCTTTAAATTTTCGCACCTGTACTTGAAAAAACTGTCGTTGACTCTCTTTTAATATAGTTATACTTCAGAGATTCTGAAAATGTCCAGAAGACTCTTTATAGTAGCATAAAGGGATATTTTTAATATTAAATGTGCTAGCTCTATTCAAAAACCTTTACTTGTTTAATTTTTTCCTTCAACTTACGTAATTTAATCTTAAAGCAATTTGAGGGCATAAATAAAAATGATTTAAGAAAAATGCTTTTCGTTATCGTGGAAATACAATTTGAAAAAAAAAATCATTTAAATTGTCATTTATAGCTTTAGTTTATTTCGTATCATTTGTGAATAACTGATAAAATTTATGCTCAGTTACAAGTATGAGCTCAAAAGCACTTTTTACGTTTTGAGAACAAAGATATCCATTCGGAATTCAATGGATCATTCAATAAAAGACTTCATCATCAGCCCCACTGGAAGAGATTAAATACTTCCGTGATTTAATTGCCTTTAAAAGTCATTAATCTCCAGAGCACGCGCCAATTGCTTTCCCGTACTCAAGGATAAAGACCTATTGTCAAGAACTATTCAGTGGCGACGTTTTTAATTGAAAAAGGAAAGACAGAACAAAAAACCATTTCTATCGAGAAATTTTTGAATTCAAATTTCATTGGTATTTTATTTCAAAACTATCTTTCCCTGAATCATATATTTTTAAGTTAAAAAAAATCACTTTTTGGTGTTTTGCATGAGCTATGTCGATTTTGTTAAAAACTCTAATATTGCGTTTGCAAACACTTGTTTGGATTAGATGTGTGTAGTGTGCTGAGAAAAAGACTTAGGGCCCTGCTCCACATTGAAGTAAAGCAAAAAAAAAAAATAAAGCAGAAACGTAAAATGGTTTAAATGGTATTCCTATGGAAAGTCCCCGGATTTTCGGTTTCTGCCTTCGGTTTCGGTCGCGTTTTCTGTGGATGTAGAGCAGGGCCCTTGCACAATAATAACTTCCTCAGAGAAAAATGTGCATTTTAAAGCAGTATAAATTAGATTTTTATGCTCGTCGAGAGACCGAGGAACAGTGGGACATGAGGAACAGCTGTAAAAATGGAATTTTTCTTACAATGCAAACTAATTAAAATAAAACTTTAAAAAGAATGGCAAGTACATAAATTAATACTATTTAGCACTGTTCAATAAATGTAATTTTGTTCCTTAAACACTGATAAATAAATAACAATAGTGTAAGAAAAGGAATAGACTTTCCTAGGTTGCTATGAGGGCTGGGACAAGAAATTGATCCTTTTTTGAGTGGAGGGACGCCTCAGTTTCTATCAAAGAAAAAGTACGGAAAGCCTTTAAAACACTGCAAAAAATAAACTTATTTTTGCAGTATAATACTTGAAGCAGAATTTCCAGTTTAAAACTGTAAAATACACAATAATAAACTGTAAAATTAGCAATTTTACAGTTTATTGTTGTGCATTTTACAGTTTTAAACTGGAACTTCTGCTGCAAGTATTATATTGTCAAAACAAGTTTATGTTTTGCAGGGTAGCTTCGGATTTAGTTTTATATGTAAATAGCCTGAACTTCGTATTGTGTATTAGGTTTCACATAGAATTGAAAAGAAGAAAATTCCTGAATTCAATTGAACTCTTATGAAAATTAAGCAAAAATGAAAAAAAAGCCTATCCGAATAGAAAATTTTGATCCACTTATCAGTATCAACTCTTAATTATGGTATTTCAACTTTATTATTATTTTCTTTAAATAAAATTTTGATGAGCCAATGGTTCAAGTTCTTATCCCGATATTTCAGTCTGGGTTTTTAATACTAAATTGACGTATTGGGTAAACTATTATAGTAAAACATGCAACAAGCGTAATTATCGGAAAAACAGCTTAAGAAAATAATTATAGCATTTTTATATAGTTATTAAATTTATTTGAAATCACAAAATATTGCATTAAACATTTATTAGTTACGTAACTAAATGCCTTTTACTAGTAAAAAATCTTAGTTTTCTTACGAATGCTATAACATCACTTGACTTTGGTACTTAAGTGAAAAAAATTAATTCTGAGGCCTAAATTTAATTAGAAAACATTCACAAAGTTTTTTCCTGCTTTTTTTATTCGATGCCTAAAGTTGGCAACATTTTTAGTACAACAGCAAAAATAGCAAATAAATAATTCAATAAATTAAAAAAAATCGATAAAATAAGGAAAGTAATAGCTGAGCAGTACCGTTTTGTATTAACAGGTAACTCTCATACACTGATTCAGCCCAAGTTTCTTCTTACCTTTAACTTTCATACATTTACTTGCTTATTTATTTATTTATTTATTTTTTTTTACCATTTAGCGAAGTACATCCTTCCAGGTGTAGAAAAGGACACCGAGTTCTAGAATGTTTATTGAATGCATAAGTAAGTGAGCTTGTATTTGTTTTCAGTGCTCACTCTACACCTTGAAAATTGTTTTCCGTAGCTGGAATTCGAAAAGAACATCTGCTTCGCTTTCAGTTCAAAGTTTGTAAGAATTCGCTTTTTTACTTAAAAAATTTCGCTGCTTCTTGGGAATAATAAAGTTCTCTGTTATGCTTTCTACTGATGTTTTTGCAAACTTTCGTGACTTATCTCGGCAGAAATGTTTTATTCACTTATTTACGTATTTGGTAGTTGGAAAAAATTAATCTTCAATATTGGAATATTGACAGACTGAATAATGTGTTTTTTTTTTCTTCTTGAGCTTATCATGTTTCGAAAGAAAACATTCGGCACGTTTACCCAGAATCCTATAAATCTACATAACAGCTAAAAATACATAGGGTGTTTATAAAGTTTTGCGCTGGTAAAAGAAGTTTATTTAATAAGCAATATTTCAGATTCATACGTAATTGTTTTCTTTATTTTGATTCGCATTTAAGAAGATTTTTCAAAGCTGGGGAATATGGGAGCAAAGTGAAATAGTGGGGCAGAGTGAAATGGTAAAATATTTTCACAGTTTGCAGTTGCATCTATCTAGCAATATTTCAACTAAGTTCCTAAACGTATAGTTAATATCAATCAAAAAGCTCTAAAAATTAACGAAAAAAATACATTTCATTCTCAAAATTTGATACAGATATTGTAATATTTTGTGGTTTTTTAAGAATAATTTTTATTTTAATAAAAATATTTTTACATAATGAACTATATACCTCAGATGCAGAATAGTGTAAGTCCAAAACGGGCAATTTTCACTTTATTAAAATGCATTGTATGTAAAATATTATTTCGCATCATCCCATGAGAACGTTATTCTATACAAGAAACTTGTTCAGAATTATTTAGCAGCGTTAAAAGTGCACGATCCCCATCCTTTGTGTACATCTGACGAACTTTTTTTTTGCCTTCCTGAAAAGTGGCAAAAATAGACTGCTCTGAAGTACAGAATCAAGGGTTACTGTTTAACTCCTATTAAAACGTGCAGGATACTTTTTTAAAGTTTCCTTTGAAAATAGCATAGTTTTTAATTGAATGGCATCAGCACCAAGTACGCACGCTAATAAATTATGAGTGTAACCTTTAAAGTTATGTTATGGTTAACCCTTTTTATTGTAGCCGCTGAATAATTGTTGAATTATCCATATACTTAGTGAGTCTTACTACAATAAGTGAAAGTTTTTGACATAGTAGTCATTTTATCAAATGGAGTAATTTTCTCTATTCAAATAAACTTGCTGAATGTACATAGTACTTTGTACTTTGAAAAATCCGTCACAATCTAAATAAAATTGTTTCGTTTTTATCATTTGATAATTAGAATCACTGATGATGTCTGATGAAGAACTCCTAAATAATTTATATACGGTTAATGAAAGCTTCATATTTAAATTATTGTAAGTAATTGGAAATGTGTTTTCTTTAGTAAACACAGTAAGGTAGTAAAGTTTAGATTAAGGTAAACTGACAGATTGTACGCCTTTTTAATAATACTTTTTTCATTTAGGTTCTCTGACACTGCAAATATTCTAACAAATGAGAAGGCTTTATATTGTCCTCATACGGCAGTATACATCAGTCTCCAACGTCTACTTCTATTATGACTTTCACTTCGAAAGTGTGAACTACTGCCGCAGTTAGCTTATTTTTCTACTAAAAACAAACGATTTGCAATTCAACCTCAAAGGGCTCAAATTTTGCTGTGGAAAACACGAAGAAAAACTTACCAGATGCATCTTAGGAAAAACTAGCTCACTTCTGCATATAAACATACTACTTTCACTGTCTCCATTCCACGCAACATTGAATTCTATTCAGGAAAATCTTCCACTTTAATTTTTTGTGCTGGACCGTTTCCATTTTATATGTGTTGCCCTCTTCATTCTGATGATTGTAGTCCCTTGTGCAAATGCCTACCCTAACTGATACCATGACAAAAATTCGCCAAACAGAGACTGCAAAGGAAGAGAAGAAAACTTAAGTAGAATGGAAACAACAGCTTTTTGTAAAGAACAAAATGTGGCTTTTTATGTGTTATGAGTAATACTAAAAAGAAAATGTTATTACAAACACTTTGAATGAAATTTCTGACATTATATTATTCTATTTTGCCTCATGGTGTTCTTTTTCTTAGAAAAGCTTCTAAGTTTAAAGAAAGGTTGACATAAAATCTCTCTGTTTGTCCCTCACACACACGCATATAAATAGGGAAATTCCGTTACAATGAATATCAGTACAACAAAATAGCCATTTTAAAGAAATAAATTTTCAATCCTGATTTAACTTCTTTCATTACTTGAATTTCATTACAACGAAATTTTCAAAACAACAACAAAATTTGCGGTCCCGTGAAGTTCGTTATAACGTGATTTTACTATGTATAATTGTATATAGCTATATGAAAACACATATAAAGAGAGGGCCGAAATTGCTGACACTTTCGGAATTTGTTTCGTAACTTCGGTATTCTTGTAGAAAATGCTACGTAGAAAAGGCTTCTTCGTATATATAATTTTAAATATTATTTAGCACTCAAGTCCACGAAGAAAGCAAATTTCAAATATTTTTTTATTCAAAGTCCCTAATATATTCTTTATGTCTCCAAAGTCGAAAAAACATCTCTGGAATGGCGATTTCCCACTTCAGAAACAATGGCAGAAACTTCATAGGCGATTTTGAAGGATGAGTCCAAAAATGGCTTGTAGCATGTCTTTGAAAAGACAAAAAAAAAAAAAAAAAAAAAAGCATCTGACCGGTGGATTTTATGCAATAGGGACCAGTTTGAAAAAATCCGTCAAAATTTGAAGAATTAGTTTAAATAATTATGTTTTATTAGCTTGTGATCATTCTTTATTGAACATTAGTAGTAGAACGGTAGAAGTTCTCCCATTTTTTTTAAAATATAACATGCATTAAGTATTTTGAAGGTCATGAAAAAAACATGTTAAAGTTTTAATGATGTTAATTGTTTTAGAAAATAAGCTTGGGCTTAACTGTCCATTCCCTGTTCTTTCCACAGTACGCAAATAAAAAACATTTCAATTTGAGTTTGAAAGAATGTATTCAATTAGATCTCCGTATAAAAATTTGTTAATTTTTGAATGTTAATCAGCATTTCAGGAGACTTGTTTGTAAAAGATAAAAACCTACGATTAAAACTTGATTGCTAATTATACCGTTTTTGCACGATTTTCCCATATAGAAAATGAAATTTATAAGTTTAAATAAGAAAAAAATACATATAACTTTGAATACAATCCTGTTTATGCACAAACGACTTAAAACATTCATTTTTAAACACCTCTTATACATTTTATAGAGTAATTAACATTTGTTACTTTAATTACAAATGTTCTATTGATATCTTGTCTAACCCAAGTGTTATTTTTATGTTATTTTAGCACTGTCAAACAGAGAGATAAATCCAATGTTTTTAAATCTATATGAAACTCGTATTATTATTTTAAAAGTTCTGCACTTCGCAATATGAGGGCACTGCTTAATGTTTCAACTATTCAAGAGAAAGATTGCCAATCGCGGCGTAGAGTTCAGCTAAATGTAAAACACTTTTTTTTCCAGGATACGACACTCAGATTACAAACCAGTTCAATTATGTTTCTTTCTTGAATTTGAATGGACTTACAATTTATGGACATGCAAATCAGAAAGTGTATTTCAATAACAAAAGGGCGGCAAATAAAGTAGCTGGCAAGGAAGTACTTCGCAATCTCTGCTCGTATTTAATCTGACGCGCGGAAGAGAAGATTAGCTCGTATCAATTTACAGGATTTGATTCACAACCCCAAAGCGACTCTTTTTAATTTCTGTTAAGAATTTCGTTATGCATCTACCTAAAATTTGATATGAATTTCTAAGATTTATTGGGCTTCATTTTCTCGGCTTTCGATGCTAATGCTAGACATATATTTGTCACTTTTTAGACCCTGCAGAAAGAGTTATGTTTTCAAGAGATTTTTGTAATTGTATGTTGTTCAATACTTGGAATTAGCAAGAAAGTCATCGGAAAATATAAACAAATACAAGATACACATAAAAGTTTATGGATCCGAAAACGTTATGGTTTTCCTTAGTTTTGAGGATACTATACATACGTTATTGGTTTATTACATGGATACTGCAATTTGAGTGATATTCCGAGCTTTAAGAAAATCAGCATGCTGCATCAAGGTGTCCGACTTGGAAAGGGGGAGGGAGGATCATTGCTCAAATTGCGCTATAGAAACTTTTAGTGTGTGTTTTCAGGAGTATTTTTCTCTTTTTTAAAAGAGGGCTTTTGCTTTTGGGGTTGTTTTCGTGGTAATTGGGGGCGTGATGTACTTTGGCTGGATGGACACCCCTGGTTACATGGTACATTTCATTTCTTCTGAGATGCGCTAGAACACGTCTTTAGAAATAGGGCAGCAGTTTTGTTTTTTAGAGCTAAATAAGAGTATACCATCCAATATACTGGTATTTATATAAACAGTATTAGTCTTGTGTACGCGATTAAGCTATTCAGCTATTATATTTTACTGTAATGTATAATTTCTTAAATTATTTCTCCTATTTTCCTAATTTTCAAAGTGGCATTATTTAAAATATCAAATCATTGATGAACAACTTTCACTTGCATCCTTTTGTGTTACTTAACTTTGTCAAAGTTCATCTTGTCATGCATCTGATCTAACTTGAAACAAAAATAACACATGACAACACACTAACGCATTTCTACACATAGCTCAAATATTTCTTAAGCATTTTCACCCTGCAATGTGTGCTGAAACTGTATTGCAGATTTAGTTTATTTATACAAAAAAAGTTAGATGTTAGTATACCTAACTCTGATACCAGTAGTGTTATTCAATGTCAACCAGCGAGGAGTGTTAAGCTGCCATATTTCGGATTTGATTGACTTATAGTCAGGCCCGTCATTTGGGAGATGGGAGGGGGGGGGGCAATTGACAGATGCGAGGCTAATTTTTTTCTTAATACTTTTGGGCAATTCCATCTTAATAAGAAGCATCAAATTGCGCAAAATAGCTTGCAAAGCCTAGAAATACTTCCCCAAGTAGCATCAACTCATCGGATTTTGCTCGGCCGATCATCGAACTCCTCGTAAATTGATCCTATAACGCACGATGACATCGTTCCGATCAGTATCCGAGCACGGTTTTCGATGAGCTACTTTTCATCGGAAAGCGATATCCTTCCGATAAACGTTCACGATGAAAATAAGCCGAGCATCCAAAATTGATCCTAAATTCATCGGCACGGGACTGCACTGCTCGTAAATTGCTCCAAATCTCATTGTATTTCAAGAAAAACTTATCGGATTTTGCTGCTCGGATTCTCTTTGGCCGATGAGACATATTGGAGTAATTCTCGATGAGAACTCATCGAATCCGATCGTCGGTCGATGAGAATTTCATCTGGTTTCGATGAATGGCCGATCATCGCCCGATGAGATTATGCTGCTAGGGTTAAATCCTTGTTTTATTTTACAAATTTTATGAAAAACTTTTATTAACACTACTGCTATAAACACAATTAAATTTTGAAGCTTTACAGAAACAGTATTTTTATGACTTTTTTGGCTTCGTAACGGACGTATCTTACGCGATATGTTCGTTACGGTGAAAATAACGTGATTTAAATATTGTGTTTCTGGAAATCTTCATCATTTCACTGTATTATATAGTAGTAAAGAATATGTTTTTCATAAAATTCATGAAATAAAACAAGGATTTAATGTATTTATAGTATTTGTAAGCTGTTTTGTAAAAAAAAACTGATATGTCTGTTACCGTGGAAATGCTCTTTTATGTCAGAACGGTTCTTGTATAAATAAATTGCTCAATATGTGCACACTAAAGTAAATAAACGAGTTATTAGGAAGTACAAACTTTTGAATAGCATATGGAAAAGAAACAACTACTCAATCTTCTTAAGTCGTAATACAGAAAACACGAAGGGCTTTCTTAACCAGATAGTCTCTTAAGAATACCTAATTAAAATAACTAATAAGGATGAAAAATGACTTAAATGCTTATAAAGAGAGGATTATCAAATACTCTTTCATGAAAAAAAGAAACAATACAAGTTCAAGGAAATTTCATTAATTCTAAATAACGGACTTTCCATTCACCACTTATTTGTTATGATGCATTTTGTTACAAGTTTGCAGTAGTTGCTTTGTATTGATAACAACATCTTAACAATACGTAATATGATAGGTCTCTTTTAATCTAAATTACTATAGTTCCATCACAATGAAGGAAACGTTTGTATATTTTTTGAAATTTAATTTTGACAAAATTGCTTTAGAAAAATGAAGAAATTGTCACTATAAAATACAGTCATTATAATGACTGCACCAAAGTAAAGGCAAATCACTTTCTTTAAGGCAATTCCTTTTTCAAATAGATGAACAGAAGTTATTGTTGAAATATATTTCGAAGTTAACTAATTTAATATGTAGCTTTAAATGGGAGAAGAAGTATTAAATAAATTTTCATTTACAGTAAAAAATTAAAAATTAAAATTATATCCGCTAGGGATTAAATTCTGCCTTGTTCTTCATAATTAAGAAGAAATCATAAATTTACAACTTTTTCTACATTTATTAAATGTATGTTAAATACAAGTATAAAATATTTTCGTGTAGTAGTAAATAAATTTCGCAGCTCCATCTTCTCTATTACTTTCTTTTTAAAATGTCGATAGTATTATGTCAGCTCTTACCTTTTTCCCATAAAAATTATTCTTAACATTTCAATTTCGCATGACTTATACGTATCTATGATTCAAAGTTAATATCATGAAAATGCTTGTACTGGAAGTTTTGATTTAATGAAATTAAAACTATCTGGTTGCTACTAAATATATAAAGTAGATTTTATTCTATTACAGGTCATCCCGAATTATGCTTCCCACTCCCACTAGTGAGTGGTGGATACAACCTCCTGTGGGTCGTGACATTCTAATGATTTATTGAGTTTTAACGTTCAAGTTCCATTTCGCTACTTATTTGGACGTTTGAAAGTAATTTTCAAAAGAAAATTTTTAGAAAGAAAAAAAATCAACTCACTTTATTTTCTAATTGAAAGGAGTTTTGGTTTGCATGTGAAATGTAGGCAATACAGAGACAATCATTATGTTTAAACATTTTCTATTTTTCATTAACGCAACACATAAAACAACGAAAGAACACATAGAATTACATAATGAAGTCAAGTATACATTATTTTAATAAGATATTAGTGAAAACCCTCAGAAATGATGGACAATCATTAACCTTACCCATAGACAAATGAACATAAAATTCTTCAATGCATTTTAATTTCTACTTCTTTCTCCCACTTTAGGAGCCCGTGAATACATTTTGTCTCTCTCAAAGAAATAAAGTTAAATATTTTAAAATCTACTTGAATTGAATAACTAAGTTCCTAATCTACTGTTTTTTTTTTCTAAAATTCTGTACTCTAAAATTCACCCAGTGATATACCTAAAAGAGGGAAGTTTCGGTCACTGTTGTTTAAAGGGTTAATATATAAACATAAATGAACAAATGTATCCCATATTGTTCATATTCTTCACATTGTACATTGTTGACGAAACATTTTTCAAAAAAAAAAAAAAACGGGTTTTGAATCAAGAGCTTTTCTGCAAAAATTTCATTTTTCCTATTTTTACTAAATTCCAAAAAAAAAAAAACTTTTTTCATTTTTTTCTACATAAAGGGGATTCTTAACCAGCTAACTGAAGCATGTCTAATCATTTTACATTTTTTTTAATTTTAACTATTAATGAAGTTAACGAATTGGGGATCCAACTTGCTGCATTTTTCCTATGAGAATGAGCTCAATTTTGGTGAACGTACTTATATAAATGAATGAGTTTAATTTCTGGTAATAAACAACAAAAAAATTGAAATACATTCAACTCTTATGTATTTTTAAGCAGGATGACTACGCTTGAAAACTTGTTCCATGATTATGCTTCTTTAATCCTCCAGAGCAGCATGACACTTTCATTTGTCACTTTTACTCAAGAATAACAATGGTAGAAAATTTCGTTCTGAATTTTTTATAGTCGATGACAACTTTCATCAAGCGACAATGCATGGAGGCTATGTTTGCATATGTACTTTTTTTGAATGTTTTAACGCTATCGTGAAACGCGGAACATATTCGCGAAAGAGGAAAAATTTCAGAATAAATAAGCAAGTATAAACAACTTTACACTTCATACCTCTCCTTCTATTTATTCTTTCAAATTCCAGGGAAAAGTTTTCTTCGCCAAAACGTTGAATCAACATCTGTCAGCTTTTTTTGTGAAAATAAAATGCCGACTGGTAGTTTGACTTGGAATACTTTTGTATCATGAATTCGTTTTTTGGATTCCTTCGATAACATCACCTAATTTGAACGATACTTCGGATTTAAGTTTCACCTTCATTAAAAAAAATCTTAAAAGTCACGCTATTTACTGTGAAATCGTGCTCGGTGTACTTGTTGCAAATAGTTTACTGAGAAATTGTATTTTGAATAAAAGAGTTAGCATTCCTCATTTTTTTTCAGTAAGTATTTAAAAAGCTAAGCACTTTACTTCTTGGAAAATCTAATAAAATTTCAATCGTAACTTTTGTATTTTTTAGATTAAGTGGTATTGCTAAAATATCTGTTTTAATTAAAAAAAGAAAATAAATGAACAATAAGAAATCACTGTTCAAAAGAAGAAAATCAAACTTTTATGATAAATATCTATTTACAATTATTTTTCTCTCATGTAAAATACATCTCTTTCTAATTTATAAAGTAGTAAAAATCCGCACATCAATTTCTACTTTTTGCAATGTTTTACTTAATTCACATGCTGCTATCGTTTCGATGCATATTATATGCAAGCTGCTGTTTGTATTAGCAGCTCAAAATGCAAAATTTGTATTCAGCATAAATAGATTTGGACGTTAATTGCAGCTTTTCTTTCTACTGGTTTTAAAAATATAGCTGCATTATTTTGAAAATGTTTAGAAAAATAAATAAATAAATAATGGGATAAAATCATCAGATATAAAACGAAAATTCTCAAAGGGAAGTAAGTACTAACAAGTTTATGATAGCATCAATAACATGAAATACAGTTTGTAGCACTATTCTTATTCAGTGTTATAGCCTTTTTCTTTATGTGCAATAATGACATAAGTGACTCCCATTTTCCTGCGAACACATTGTTTGACGCGGCTTTAATTTTGAACTATGCAAGACAAATTGAGTTAATGACGCTGGCCTTCTTCCAGCTATTTCTTTAGCACCATCATTATTTTTAATTTAAATCATAGCCTTTTTAGGAACGAGGATTTCTTTTTTCTTTACCTGAGGGATCTCGACACCGCAGTGCCGCTGCTTATATGAATCGCGTCGGCTCTAAATAGTTTTGATTTAATGAAGCTGCTAATTAAATTAGGCATTTATAGTTTTGTCCTTGGTGATTTGATTCATTAAAGCAACTGATTCAATTAACCACCGATTCATTTGACTGGTCTTCACTGTAGTAATAAATCCTGTCACCTAAGCAACTACAACTGCTTGCTAATGTGCATATTTTCTTTTTTTGTATTAAAATTTTGTCCAAGAAAGAAATTTTTGAAGAAGATTATTTTCGCTAGAATAATGAAAAATTACATCTATCAAACATTTGAATTAAAAGTGGATGCTTGGCTGAATCGTTTTCATTGCCAAGTAGGTTAAAGCTAAATCTTTGGTTGCTAAATAGTAAGTGTCACCCACTGTATTGCCTCTTACTAATGGGCCTTTTCATGGTATCGTTTGAAAAAAAAGCATACTAATGCATGAGCTTGCTTGTGAAAAATATCCAAACGAGAGTCTTAAAAAAAACTTTACTAGAAAACGTCCGCAAGTCAAATTTCAAAATAGAAATAAATCTTTTTTCATTCATTTTTCACTGATACAAAGAAAATTCAAGTGATTGTACCCTAAATTGCGTTTTTTGCTTCTCTTAAACACATAAAATGGTACTTTTCTTTGAACTTTAAAACGTCTGTTTAAGCACAGACTACAATTTATAAAATTTTTAATAATATAGATTTACGCAAAGTTTTTCTACACTATAAATTTTTTATAGTCTTCATCATGTTTTGTTATCAATTATTTTGTTTTTTCATTTTCATAAATTTAGATTTAACTAAAGTGTCACTCGCTTAACAAATAATATACTAATACTGTTAGACGTAGTTGGACGTCCTTTTTTTAGCATTCTTGCAATCTCTGTTTTCATTTATAGAACTCTCATTATCATGTTTGGGTGCAAAATTCCTTACATTTGCTAGGCGCCGCTGCTGGAATGAGAGTCATAGCGCATAGATCTTCAGGGAAGAATCTTACTAAGTCATATTTATTAAAGTTAAGTTTTCAATGAATTGCAACTTTAATTATATCTGCAAACGCAGTTTTAAAAAAATAATTTAAAGAGAATTTTTTTTCTAAAGAACTGAACATTTGAAAAATATTTGGGGAAAAAAATAAACGAGGTAGATCTATCAGTTTTAATGATTTCCCAACATTTTTTATGTTGAAAAATAACCTTCTCTCTCTTTGTTATAAATGCTTAGATTGTTGAACTTTTTACATTTCTAGCCCTTTAGAAGAGAAATAAAACGATTTAAAATATTCCTCGCTTCAGCATCCAAATCAAAAGTATTTTATCATACAATTATCGAAAAGTTAAAAGCAAAGCGGGTGCTGTCTCTAGAAAACGTAGGGTATTAGAGAAAAGCGGGTCTATATTCAAATTCAGGAGAGCAATTTAAAGGATAATCAGCCGGACGTAGTGTCAAAAGCGATTTTCATGCTGCGCACTGTTGTTAAGTTTATTTTTATTTTTATTTTCTTGAACGAAGTAAAGGAACTATTTTATTCATGAAATATTTCCCACTCAAATACCAAAGTACATTTAATCATCCATTTATCAACTTTGATTTTATTTTTCATAATGTCGTAAGATATTTTTGCACTATGTCCGAATACATGGGCAAACAAAAAATGTCCTACCCGGAATCCTTCTGACAAATATTGTTGGCATGTCTGTACGCATTGTATGTGTTAGCTAATGTGCGTTGGTTTTATCCCCCATTACTGAAAAACAGCTGAGTGTAGAAGGTTGAAATTTTGCATGTAAGAATTATAGAGTGGGGGGAGAGGGAAGGAATAGGCCAGGCATGAAAGGGAGTTGTGCACACCTTTTTCTTTTGTTAAATAGGTTACTCCAAAATAATTCCTTCTTGAGTATTGTGGGAATTTAATGCTATGTTGAAGTACTCTTCTCAAAACAATTAAAGTATATTGTTCCAAATAAAATAAGTCACCCCTAAGATTGCTTCAGATTTGGAATTATTTTTGATTTTTTTTTTCGTTTTTTTGTCTTCTTTTTCTTCTTTTTTGTGTCAGTTATTGTTTGTTTAGTCTCCCTGTTTTTGTAAATTTCTTCATAAATAATAATGACAATGAAAAACAACAAAATTCTCATACTTTTTTTTTACTGTCTCGAATTAAATAAATCCGAGTTATCGTATAATATAGGGTTAAAACATTGTCAGAACTGTTAAGGAATGATTGTGAATTTCGGTTTTGTTCATTTCATCATGTACATACGTATCCCATATTATTATTAGCCTGTTAACATTTATTTATGCTTGGGATTTAAGATTTGTCCTAAACGTATCATTTAATGTTGATTTTAGTCATTTTACGTACTAACAAAGTTTCGGAATTGGTAACTAGCGAGAAGGAAGTCTTTAGTCTTACGTTAGAATGAGACGTCTTTATTCTACATCAAAACTCATTACTGTCAGTTGAATGGACACAATGAAGACGAAAATCGAATTAGACAAACTCTGTTATTGAATTACGCAGAAGGGAACTAGGAGGAAATTTAATGATTCATTTTCTAAGGTCCAGCTATTAAACTTTATTCGATTGATTTTCATTCTCGTTCCAAAAGAGGAGTAAGAGAGTTTGGTAAGTTAATTTAGTCGTTACAATTTTACTGTTTTCTCCCTCGAAGCTTTTTTCTAGAAATATTTTCAATCTGACATTGATGTGAACGGTTAAATAAAAAATAATATGATTAGCTTTATTTGCGGAACTTTCGATTTATAATAAGGTGGAAATTTTAGCATTTTTTGGAAGGGGGGGGGGCACATTGATCTACAATGTAAAGTTCTAGTCAAAAGTATTGCAAATTTGAGAAATCTAATGTTTTTTAAGGATAAGGGGCATTTCACGGTATTTGTAACATAGGAGTGTCCGTAACAAAACTTTTTAAAAGTTAAAAATTTTTATATATATTGAAAAAGTACATTCTAAAGTATATGAATATCATATTGTTTTAATAGTTCACTTTATATTATGTTTGTAATTGCACTCAGAACATTGAAAATGCAATTTTCACTGTTACGGACGCTACATTGAATTTTTCTTTAAATCTGGCTTAAATCGATTTTTAAGCCAAAACTGGTACTTGAGACAGATAAAGTAAAGGCTCACCTTTAATATAACTAACAATTTTAATCAAAAAGTGCGTTCTATAAAAAATTATGGATTGTGAAAATGATGACTGTAGAGTCCGTAACAATAATTGGAATAAAAGTTTAGTTTTTAAAAAAAAATTAAATGTAGAGTCCGTAACGGTGAAAATTGCAATTTCAATGTTCTGAGTGCAATTACAAACATAATATAAAGTGAACTATGAAAACAATATGATATTCATATACTTTAGAATGTACTTTTTCAATACACATAAAAATTTTAAAATTTTAAAAAGTTTTGTTACGGACACCCCTATGTCACAAATACCGTGAAATGCCCCATAAGCCATCCACCTTAACTGTTTTCATTATACTAATTTGAAGTGTAAATGTGGTGGGCAATTTAAGAAAACAATAATGATGAAGTTTGGTACCATGAAATGCCCAACGAAGGGTTGGAAACCTTGAGAAATATGCGAGAACTGCTGTGATAAATGATAGAAGTAGCTACAAAGCACATTAGCCTCACATTTCGGTTCAATTGCACACATTTAATACTTTTAATTCTTTACTTGATTACTTGAAAAACTTGAAACAGTTATTTATTCATTTTTTTTCTCCGGGAACCAAATTAGATTCAAATTTCTAACATTTTTTTATGCTTAAAAAATTACTTTCTATCTGTAACTAAATCTGGTTTTGACTTTAAACTTTGTTAATATGTTGACTTTAAAAATTTTAATTGGGTGAAAAAATATTTTTTTTCTTGACATCATTCTTCATAAAATGAAATGATAAGTTTATTAAATTTTCAATACTTTTGGCCAGTGGTGTAAAATAATTGCTTCAAAATGTTTTATTGTATTGTATAGCTTGTAAAAGATTTATTGAGTCTGGATCTTTTTATTTTTTTGGCCCTTGCACTAACCAACTTCCCTGGAAAATCATTCGCTTCTCCTTTTACAATTTAATAATAATAACATTTACACTGAAGTGACAAAAGTCATGGGATAGCAATATGCAAATTTTCAGATGGCAGTAGCATCGCATAGAACAGGTATAAATGCGCAGTGCTTTTACAGAGCTTTCATTTCTGTTCAAGTTATTCATGTGAAGAGGTTTTAACGTGATGATGACCGCACGACGTGAATTAACAGACTTTGAACGCGGAATGTTAGTTGGAGCTAGACGCATGGGTCATGCCATTTCGGAAATCGTTAGAGAATTCAACATTCCCAGATCCACTGTGTCAAGAGTGTGCCGAGAGTATGAAATTTCAGGCATAACATCCCACCATGGATAGCGCAGTGGTCGACCGCCTGCACTTAAAGATCGAGACCGGCGACGTCTGCAAAGAGTCGTAAATTCTAACAGACAAGCAACACTGCGTCAAATCACCGTAGAAATCAGTGTGGGACGTACAATGGACGTGTCTGCTAGAACTGTGCGGGGAAATTTGGATTTCTTGGGCTATTCCAGCAGAAGACCGACTCGAGTGCCTTTACTGACAGAACGACATCGCTTGCAGCGACTCTCGTGGGCACGTGAGCATATCGGTTGGTCCCTAGATGAATGGAAAACCGTGGCCTGGTCCGATGAGTCACGATTTCAGCTGGTAAGAGCCGATGGTAGGGTTCGAGTGTGGCGCAGACCCCACGAAGCCATGGACCCAAACTGTCAGCAAGGCACTGTTCAAGCTGGTGGTGGCTCCGTAATGGTGTGGGCTGTTTTTTCATGGCATGGACTTGGTCCTCTAGTGCGACTGGACCGAACATTGACTGAAAATGCTTATGTGCAGCTACTTGGAGATCACTTGCAGCCATTCATGGACTTCATGTACCCAAACAACGATGGGATTTTTATGGATGACAATGCGCCATGTCACCGGGCCACAACTGCTCGCAATTGGTTTGAAGAAAATTCTGGACAATTCCAACGAATGATTTGGCCACCTAGATCGCCCGACATGAATCCCATTGAGCATTTATGGGACACCATCGAGAGGTCTGTTCGTGCCCAAAATCCTGCCCCATCAACGCTTTCACAATTATGGACGTCTATCGAGACAGCATGGCTCAATATTCCTGCAGAAGACTTCCAACGACTTGTTGAGTCCATGCCACGTCGAGTTGTTGCACTTCGCCGGGCAAAAGGAGGGCCGACACGATATTAAGAGGTATCCCATGACTTTTGTCACTTCAGTGTATAATCATAAAAACAATAAACAAAAGGAATACATTAAACTATGTCTCTAAACAATGAAAAAGTATTCAAGTAAAAATGGGTAATAACAGAAAGCTAAGCCACAAAATAAAACTCAATGTGTCCATTTGTTTCTCACTGAAATTGTTTTTAAGTTCTTTAAGAAGTCTGGATATAATTCATATTATTTATGAAGTATATTTTTCTACACCGTGCATGTATTTAAATTTTCTACAGGTGAGAACAAGAAACCGCGATCATTGGAACGTGAAAATGCAAATAGTGTCAAACATTTGACAGCTGCATTCTCAAGTTCCACGCGTTTTAGTCCTTTTTTTGGAGAAAACGTTTTTAGGAGGATGCCATAAAACTCAGCATTTTTACTTTGTGGCTAGTTTTCAGTCGGCAATTTTAATTAAAGGCGTTTTGTTCGTGAACTCGAAAGTACAGGATTTGTAATAAAGTCTGTTTATTAAAGCTCCCAAATTAATGCTTTTGAATTTAAGTAACTTTTTGATTGTTTTGCTCCCCCTAAAAATGGAAAAAAATATTAATTTAAAATTAAAGAATGCCAGAATGCCAGAGATATTATTTTTGAAAAAAATATACTGGTAAATCGTACGATTTCTCTGCAAGACAATCTTGGACAGAATTGGACTCACAGTGAATATTTAAATTACAGAAGAAAAAAAAAAACTAGTTGCACTTATCTCTAAAACGGAGAAGACCTAAAAAATGTGGCTTTATTAATTTTGATATAAAAATCACATTTGGATACCTCCGCAGTCCGTCCAAAGGATAATGATTCACCGTTTTTGAGTTGAAACTCAAAAAAGAATTAAGTAAATAATTGAATAAATAAGAATAATAACAATTAAATTAATAGAAAATAATGAATAATATTATGTGATAGTATTTTCGTAATACTAAAAGCTACCTAAAGTTGGTGAATGATAAGACTTTTTATGTGTGTGTGTGTGTGTGTGTGTGTGTGTGTGTGTGTGTGTGTGTGTGTGTTTTATTTCAAGGGTATTCCTGAATAATTTCAAAATTTTCAGACAAGAAAATGTTTCAAAGAAATATGATTCATTGATATTTTTTCCCGATTTTTAAAACAATTTCTAGTTTTGGTTTTGAGAAATATAATATGCTACTTGATTAACTTACAGAAAATATGAGGCATTTTCAATGGACAGACGCGTTTTTGTATATAGGAGACGAAATTACTTCTAAAAATTATAGATTTTTTACGTTATTATTACTTCGATACGAAATAATCTTTTTTGATACAAATATACAAAAATTATGGCAATGTTTAAATGTATTCTTTAGAGTATACTTCCAGTAATGAAACTTATTAATGGGGCACTTGATTTCAGGGGGCCTTGGTGGCTCAGAGGTAGAAGTTTTGCCTCGAAAGCAAGAGCCTGCGCCCTGGGTGTTATTTCCTCTCTTTGTGCTGTAAATCTTTCTTGTCTTGTCACATATGTTAACAAAGAAGTCCAACATCTCTAGGCAATGGCACTCCTGTCTTGATAGTGCATTGTAAAAAATGGTTGTTGTTTTTACAGTATAATGCAGCTAATTTTATAGAAATAAGCTGTAAAAATTGTTTAAATTTAACAGTGATAATCTGTAAAATTGCTAATTTTACAGTACTGAACTGTAAAATTGATAATTTTACAGTTATAAACTGTAAAACTGCCAATTTTGCAGTTTATTACCATACATTTTACAGTTTTAAGCTGGAACCTCTGCTGCCAGTATTATACTGTTGTTTTTACAGTATAATACAGCTAAATTTTACCGCAATAAACGGTAAAATTGTTAACTTTACAGTAAGAAACTGAAAAATTGCTAGTTTTAGTTTATTACTGTGCATTTTCCAGTTTTAAATTTGAAGCTCGGCTGCCAGTATTATACTATAAAAACACCAGTACATTTTTTGCAGTGTGGTTAATACACTATTACACGACAACAACAACTTGATTTCACGTACTGTGGTTAGATTACCAACAGATTTTTTTAAGCTTTGAAATGACTAATTTTTACCTCTAGAACTGATATCATTAATTGTATTAAAGCTATGGTAAAATATACTACTCTTAATTTTAAGAATTCAGTTTCAGTACGAAGTTAAAACAAAGCAATGTTTTTCTGTTAATTCAAACTGTAATGTTATTAACCTAATTCTTACTAGCATACAGCTACCTTGTTAATTAAAAATGCATCTAACAAAGCGATTTTTTTTTAATTCCCTTCTGCTTTCAGAAATATTCTTGGGCATAAGTAATTACTTATTGCATTCAAACTTTCTTGAAACAGGTTCTCTTATTTTCTTCTTTAAATTACTTTTTAAACGAGACATCTTCTCTATTCTCCAAAAATATCTTTCATATGAGGTACCGGTATTTTTTAATTACATTTATTTGAGAAATAAAAATTTATTTATTTAGAAGTAGTTATTGGATCACCGATCAATTTTTAGGTTTCTATTTAATACTTTACTAGCGAAAATAACTATTTTTTAAATATCGTTTGACGTTGGCACGCAACTTTTTTCTTAAAACGTAGTTGTTTTAGAATAGTTCATTTTTTTTTTCAAATGGAAAAAAAAGGGAAGAGAAAAATTAAACTAGGTTAAAGTGCTCAGTAAGGTTCTGTCCTCCAGTTTTTAAGTTATTTACCTATGATAAATTACACAGGTCTGCGATGAAAAAATTGTTGCATATTTAACTATTGGTTTCAACAGTATTTCATGTGCTGATTACGGAAAAAATAGTGAAAAAATTCCATCACCCTCAGATAAGTCACAAATTTCGCCTGAAATTTGCTTATTTTTAGGGTTTTCAGGTTGAATATGCGCAAGATTTTTCAATATTATAGCCTATATAAGTGTTAAATTTAGTTTGAATAATAGAGATTACATGGTGAACATGTTATTAAGCAATGTGAGCACCTTACTTGCAAAAAAAAATGTTTTTATTTATTTATTTGAATAAGACAATAAATCTAAACTGGGAAAATCCATTTCCTACTAAAACAAGACAATTATCTCTCAATTTGCTCCCTTCCCATTCTTACTGTCCACTAGAGGTCATTATGAAGAGTGTAGGGAGTCGTGACCTTGATTGCAATCAGTGATTCAGTGTGGAGTTATAGCCACTGTGGTATACAGATCTAACAGTTTTGTGCTCTTTTGAAGAAATGGCTACTAGAGGATAAGTCAACCCTCCTAACTGTTTCTGTTATATTAGTGGGTCTTAACGGTCAAAAAGCAACAAAGGAACATTTCTAATTTTGTTAAGAATGTGTATTTTGCATAATTTGGTGTTAAACTAGGGGATCAAGATAAATCTTGGGCTCCCCGTATAGTGCATTCTGCGTGTTTGGAAGAACCAAGACAATTGTTTAAAGGTAAGGAGAAATCACTTCGTTGTGGATTACCCATGATTTGGAGAGAGCCTGAAAATCACAGTGATGACTGGAATTTTTGTTCTTTAGTGCAAGGTTTCAATTTGAAAATCAGAAAAAAAAATTTCATACCCAACCAACATACGTTCGGCTATTCGCCCTGTTCCTCATGGACCTGACTTGCCTAATTCCTTCTCAAAGACTTATAATAACTTTGCAACATATGTCCATCACTTTTATGCTCTTTTTAGCTAGGTTTGATTATTTTTCTGCTTTTACTTTATGTTAAAATTTAAAAAAAAATTCAAAATTATCCGTTTTTTTTGTACTTTTTTCAAAAACTTCAACTTTATTTTGTAGGCAAGCCTTACGTGATAGAAAAAAACCAATGCCATTTTTGAAATCAGCGCAAAAAAGTACATAAAAATCAAAACAATTTTTAAAAAGTGTATTTTTGCAGACCTGTGTTATTAATAACGTAGGTTACTAATAGATTACAAATTATATATACAGTGTGTTACAGTTCTACATACAAGACTTCTATCTTTTCAAACGTTAGTATTAAATGCATACTTGAAGCTGCAAAAATTGCAGAAATAAGATGCAGAGTTAGAATATCAAAAGTTTGAGTGAAAATATATGAAATTCAAGTTTTTGTACAGCCAACTACATCATTTCCATCATATTTTAAAAAAATATTCTGCTCTGAAAAATAATACTAACATAAAAAATTGAAACATTTACGACTGAAACTCTAGGAGGTATTTGAGTTCAAAACTCTAGCTCACACACAGTAAGGACCATAAGAGATTGGAACGTCTTATTCTTTCAGACGGAATAACATGATGGCGAAGTAAAAAACCAAAATGTATATACTTTTTTTATTGCTATTGGACAAAAAATGCAAATGTTACATGATACGTAGAAACGTATTAAAACATTTCGTGCAATTTGACAAAACACACTCTATTCACTCATATATTTCCCCCCTTGTTAGTGGCCATTTCCCTCCTTCACCAAAACTGCAAATGAGTGCAAAGTGTTGAGCTTCATATCTTTTTTATTTAGCCGTAGCAAATTTTAGCCGTAGTATACTAAAATGCAACTTAACTTGACACTCAACGTCACTACGGGAGAAGCCAATAAGAGCTCACAAGCAGTTAGCGATCTCCTCTAATTCGCCAAGTAGGTTATGGCGTTTTATCTAGCTCGTTTCTCATAGGCTAACGTCACAATGTTTTTGTCAAGAAAGGTTGCAGTCGGGTATAGTGTCTAATTTTTTGCGTTCGAATTCTTTTTTGCTCATTTTGATTTCCTTAACCCTCTATGCCCCGACGGAACTCAGAAGTCCCGCTTATATTAATTTAAAATTATGAATCCTAAATAGCTGGAATCATGCTGAAGCTTTTAAGTACCACTCCTTGTACTTTTCTGAAAGGCCGACAGATGGTACCTGTGATCGGAAACAGTTTCTTAGTGACCCTAAGACGTAGGGGCCCATAGACCCTACTGATTTTCAAAATTTTTATACTTGGTACATATCGTGGGGTTACAAGTGAAACACATTAAGTCAAAATTATTAATTTTCATATTTTTAGTTTATCTTACACACAAAAATGAGCTGTTTCTACTGGTGAAACCCACTAAGTCATATCTTTATTTAATTCAGTTTTTTAAACAAATTTGTGATCACATTAAGTACTCAAGCCAAGTAGTTCTTACAGGTAAAACACACCAAGGGACTTAGTTGCTTTCTAATGTTGAAAAATATTTCATAGTAAAAGTAAAACACACTAAGTCCATGACTTAGTGTGTTTTTCATGAACTAGATTTTGAAATGAGAAGTTAAAATAAAAATTTTTTGATCAGAGTTTTCTCAAAATCATGTTTTTTGACTTTGTGTGTTTCACTTGTAACCCCACGATATGTTGTTTGGTATATTTTCAACTAAAAAATTCAAAAAAAAAAAAAAAATGTAAAAATTCATTGTTACATTAATTTGTGACATAAAGCGTTAAATATACTGTAGGGGACCTATGAACAGTATAAAAAGTTATCGCATTTTTTCAATGTTTTTTTTTTTTTTTTTCAAACTTTTCACATTTAACATCTTATTTTGACAATTTTTGCAGTTGGAAGTATGTATCTAGAAGTATTGTTTTCTATAATAGACTTCTTTAAGGTTGAACGGGGACACGCTCTGTGGATAACATTTCTTTAAAACTACTTACCTGTCAACCCATAGTAACAGTTAATAACTTACTGTTCTGTTACAAAAAATTATAGCATAAAAGTCAAAAACTTTTGAAATCGAAATATTTGTTATTGAAACATCAACTATTTTACTATGGAATTCTTTGATATTGAGCTTAATTTTAGCAAGTAACTAAAAAGAAGTGATAAAAAATAAATAAACAAAATAAGTTTGTACTTGTCAGGGGAGAAAGCAATAAGGGACAGACACTTTCATTTGTATTATTTTTGCAACCGTTTACTACTTAGAAAAATATTCCGAAAAACTATGGATAAATTGTTTGAAGGTTTATGCACGGCTTTGATATTTTATAACGCGAATATCGCTTTCTCTCAGTTTTTGATCTGTCAAACTTTTTATTACTAGCGCAATGCCAATGGCTATGCCATGTTCAAAGTCACTTATGACATATGACACGTTTTCGGACTATGCCAGTGGGGAAAAAAACGACTTTCTTTACGTTCGACTGAAAAATTTACACCGCCGAAAAGGGAAAAGTATTATGCGTATTATTTGAAATCTGAATTATTATCGCGCGAAGGAATTGTCATACGTATGTTGCCAATGCAAGTTGAAACTTTATTTTTTTGCTAACTTAAAACTGTGGCGCAAATTCTGCAATTAAATGTTATGCTATAAAATACTTAACAATTAAGTACTTTTGACACGCATAGTAACTGCTGTAAGTCTGAACAGTGGAAATGGTTCAATCTTAATTCCAGGATTAAGCTTAAGTTTCACGTTTAGTCCGATCATCATTCTATTAATTTAACTATTGGGCTATATTGGCTTACGGGCGGTAACTCATTGCACATTACCCAGCTTTAGCCTTCAAATTTCGAGTTGAGCCGCACCATAGTTTGCGGACGCTCGCTGGTAAGATAAATTCATTTTATCTACCAGTTTGTTGGCTATCTTAGCTACAATAAGGGTTTTTTGCCTCCGGCTCGATTCATTGGCTATACCTAACTGAGGGATGCCATCTATAATACTGGGCGAAACTGCAGTCTTAGGATGCTATATGATCGAGCTGTGGGTGCATTTGCTACAGTTCTGCCTCAGCCCTGGCTTACGGGCGGTAACTCATTGCACATAAGTTTAAAGTACTTTTAAAAAACTGCAAAACTTTATTAAAAATGACCTTAATGCTGCCTGAGTGGTTACGAATTACATAAAAAGACCCAAGTACCGAGTTTATTTGCATAAATAAGTTCAACAATAATTACAATAGCATTTGTTTTCAAGAGCAAACTTATGTTCGATCCCGATTATCATTCCGTTAGTGCGGTTTGCGGCAATAATATCGGTCTGCATTTGTTTCTAAGGGATTTGGTTCAATATATTTCTTGTGTTAGACAATATGTTAATGTTAGAATTAACTTTGTTAAGTAACCGTAAAATAATATACATTATTCATCTAAAAATTTGCAGAAAAACTTTGTATCTTTTGTTGCGTACGTTAATCGTATTCTGGGGAAAAATATGTTTGTTATAGATAACTAGCAGATAAACTAATAGATAAATATATAGTTATGAATGGTGCATCTACTTATTTCCCTTAAACTTAAAATTATTTTTTAAATTGTTTTTGTTTTAAATAACTAAACTAAATTAGCACTTTGTAGTATTTGAAAATAATTTGATCCACTATTAACAAATAAGGCTTTTAAAAATCTTGCGAAAAAAAAAGTACAAATTACTATAAGAAATACGATGTGAAACTCAATGAAACTTCAAAGAAAACTAGTTTTATGGAGAGTTCTAGGCCTTGTGTTCGTTGTTAAAATGACGAGGCATTTGAACCACTCGTGAAATTGCAAAATAAGCTTTATTTGCAAGTAAAGCATACTTCAAACTTGTCATTTATATAGATAAATGCGCTAGTTCATTATTTCAACGAAACTAATTAACGCCCGATTACAGACGACAGGAATCCAACGACGGAATCCAACTGTTCATTATGCAGAAAAGGGTTAAATTGTGGATATTCTAGCGTATTCGATTGACTTATGACAATGCACGTAGTTTTGTAGTTTAGAGAGTGGTATCTTGAAGTAATTGTCAAATTTGGCAGGTTACTTAAATTTGAAATTGTGTATGAATCGGTTTCAAATTATTTCATATTTGATACGTGTTTTTTACTGTTTAAAACGATTCATTTCATGAAAGCGCTCAATACGAAGATTCTCGCTGACAGTGAAGCACATTTTTCTTGATTGAGCCTCCTGGTTTATTTGTTTTTTTTTCTTCGTGGATACTTGAACTCATAACTTTTATAGAATAAAATTGGGGACATTTCTAACATGTCAACAGAAATTATTTAAGTATATATTAATAATTTACTGACAATTCTAGTTGTTGAACTTCAAGTTACAACCTTACAAATCATAACTCCCTTAAATTACAAGTATTTGTACTGCAAATAAGTCGGCTTTTTTAAGTATCAATTATTTGGTTATTTGGACTCGAAAAAAGGGCATACGTTTCATAAAAGTTTTATGATCAGCCTTTACATACGAAAAAATAGGTTTCAGGTGCTGGAAATATCTTAAAATTAGTTCTGAAAGTAAATATATAATCACATTGAATATAGTTATAATAGCAAAAAATATCCCATTTAGCTAAAAAAGAACCGTACTTAACTAAGATCAAAATTTTAGGTAAAGAAAACCTGTGCATTGTAACTAATGTTGCTATATTTAAACGCCTTTGTTTGAAAAATTTTGATCAGAATCAGTTGATATGTCACCAGAATAGTCAGGAGATGATAGGCATTTGTTTGGCGAAGGAAAATAAGAGCTTCAAAATGTGCCGAAAAATAGTGCTGAAAGGGTCATTTTTAGGAAAAAAGATTACTAAAAAGGAGTACGTTAAATGCGGGAATGTTTTTAATCGAAAGGAAACAATTTATTGTAAGGGTTTACGAATAATTTATGAATCAATATACAAAATAATATGCTACAGAGAAAACAATGGTTTTGGCCAGAGAAGAGAAGGAGCTTGATGAAACGATCACTTAACAGATGATTGCCGTATAAGTTATATGCAATATGTGCTAATCACAATTATGTCTGCGATATGCATATCATATCTTAGTATAATTAGCATATTCCCTCAATAATATGAACCACGACAGTGCTATCTATCTGGAAGTTTTGGAACTATTTTCTTTTTTATTCTCCGCAAAAATGCTAACTGCTCACCGTTGCTCTGGTAAAATATCAACTGTCTCCTTCTTCTGATGTACTTAACTCATGAATGTATATATATATATATATATATGTATATAATATGAGATAAAAGATGCAAGAAAATAATTTAACCATTTCCTCTAGTTAGCTTAATTTTCAGATCCTCAAAAAATGTTAACAATTTATCGCATAACACCGATGAAAATTAACAAAAACTTAGTAAAAATATTACTTTCTCTGTATTCTTTCTATGCAATATGAAGTCACGATGAAATAGCATGTAAGAAAAATAACAGGATAGTTTCAGATTCATGTCATAATAGGATACTATTTTTCCTGATAGCATTAAAACACGAGTTAATAGATATCTTAAATTCACAATGTAAAAAAATTTCATTATGTAAGATATTAATCATCACCACAATGATTTGTCAATAACTTTTACTGTATTAGTTGATATTTTTTGACTTGTTTTTTAGTAAACATGTTTCTCCGTCAATTATGGATCTCCTATTGCATTAAAAAAATATTTTTTTTTAATTTCAAACCTTCTATCACTTATTTTCTTGTCACATGAAATTAATTTCAAACTTTTCCCTCTCGTATGGTGCCTTTATTTATTTATGATATTTCTATTCATTGCTTTAATACTCATCTACCATGTTTTGTTTATAAACTTACGCATTCAAGACAAACTAAGTGTCATTTTCTGAAATTTAGCGAATTTCAAATTTTATTTTCTAAAATCTAATGAAAAGCCTTAGCTACTTCGTTTTTGATGCAAAAAAGTAAATGTTTGAAAATGGATGAAAAAATATTTTTAAATCAAACACCATTTAACGAGAAAAACATACTGTCGTCGTCGTTGTTTTTTTTTTACTTATTTGTTTATTTGTTAATTTTTTTCCCGCGTAAAATACTTGGTGAGAGTGGAAACATGGGATGTATAATATTATGAGATTTGCGGGCAGAATTTTTATGAAAATAAGCAAGTCCAAAAGCACCATAAGTACTTTCTTTGCTTGTGTATTATACGCACGATTTATAGCATGCTTTGAAATAAGTTTTATGCACGTATCTTTATTTCAAATAAAGAAAAAAATTCTAAGTTTTTTTTTCCTTTTTTTGAGAAACACAGACAAGTTTTCATTGTTTTACTCTACTTAGCACTGTATCTTTAGGAAAATTATTTCACTTGTTTGAAAAATTAATTAAAACGTTACGTATGAGAGATAAAATTAAACTAAAAGCCTTAATTTAGATTTAATAAATTCAACATTGAACACCAATAAAAGACACCATAAACCAATTGGAATTCAGGTTCTTATTTTCTGCAAGGGAAAAAGAAGAAATAGAAAATATTTACAGCTACTGAATCTCATACAATACCTGTAATTTACTGAAAATAAATTCGCACACACACACACAAATCAATCTTTTTGTTCAATACTATGTCCTATTTCTTATGATGCACTAATTTGGAAGATAAAAAAAAAATAGTCGGAATTCTTCATGTTCATTGCAATTTAAGTTAATAAAGCAAAAATTTGTATTTTGATCAGAACTGCCAACTGTTACGAAAACAATCGTAGTTTCTACGATCTACAGCCTGGAACTACGACGTACGTAAACATGTCCAAAGCATACGATTTTCGTTTCTTCGCAATCCCGAGAAACATTTCATTCACTACTAATAAAATGCATATGATTTGTTTAATATTGATTTCATGCATAATAAGGCTCAAATTTTGTTTCTAGTGAAAATTTCTGCTACGAATTTAGATCAAAAAGTTGGCAGCTTTTGTTTGATATACACGCACACGGACACGGACTATAGACAAATTACTATATCCACTTTGCACTTATACGTATCTCAGCTTTAACTATTTATTTTTGTCGTGGAATGAGGAGATAGCAATGTTCAGAGTATGCACGACAGCTGAAGAATAACACTCACTTTGTTCTTTGAAAAGAAATTGGTAAAAGAGTTGTTTGACTGAGTTTGGATAGTAAATGATTGTAGAATATCGATGTATCAGCATCAGCAAAACGGCTGCACTTAAAATGTTCATGAACAGAGGCTAGTAATGTAAGAGTGAAGACTTTCACGGCCGGTGTCAATATTATAATACGAAGATTCCGGGCTGTTGTGCAGTTTTGGGACAACTCCATTCAGACCACGACACAACAGCCCATAATCTTCCTATAGTAATAAAGGTTAGTGACGTTTGCAGAGAGTGGAGCAGCGAACCGGGTCTTAATGTCGTACTTGTGGTCGTCACTGCCTACTGAATACTCAATCTGAAACGAAATTTTGCTTGTCTTGTCGAGACCAATAAAACAGCAACAGTATTTCAAATTTCAGGAAAACTTAATCGAGAGACAACTGCGAAAGTCTCTGAATGAGCTGTGTGCTGTACACCCCACCGTTTAGGCTATGTAAGCTGATGTCCTGCTTATAAGCCTGTACTATCAACCTTGCGCATTAGCAGACGCTTCCGGTTTGTAAAAGAGTGCAGAGATAGGATAAGAGATCGTTGACAAAGGTCATGTGTTTTAAGGAACCACATTTTCTGTTACAATATGCAAGTGGCAACTTGTGAATATGAAGAAAACTACGAAGCCTTGATCCATAATGCACTGAGGGTATTTCTTTACCACTGGATATATAGTTCAATTCGTGCAAAACAGAGCCTAAATGTTTAACAGCATTTAAATGTTATCCCAGATGAAGTGTATCAGTTCCTTTCATGGTATACCCCTCAGAAGATCCGGTGGTTTACAGAATCTTTTCGTAAAGCTGGAAATGTTCCAAATGGTTTTTTCTCAATTTGATAATGTTGAACAACTTTGTAATTGACTTTTTTCCCGTATCTCCGACCGTTTATGAGATAAGAACGCATACTTCGACTTTCGCCTCCAGATGGCGCCATAACCGGTTTCACTTTGTATATATATGTGCAACAGGTCTTTTAATATAAGTATTTTTATGGCTAGTAGTAAATAAAAAACCTTGTGAGCAAACAAAAAAATCTTCCGTGGAAGAGTGCCTTGAATTTCGCAAAGTTATTTAAAAAATCTGAAAAAAAAAAGTTCTTAAAAAATTGAAAATAACAAACTGAACTTATTTTCTAATCCTTTCATTCTTTCTTAAAACAATACCGTTATTATTAGTACTCATTGGTCAGCAGTTGAAGATAAAGGAACACACATACTATTAAGAAATTCTTTGAGAGGCAAATAATTATTGATTACATAAAGTAAAATGTGACAGTGAAATATTAAGAAAGATTATAAAAAAATATACTTAAATTCAACTAGGTTTAAGAAATATTAAAAAATCCCCTTATATTTGTTATATCTATATGCAAAATAGAAAAAATATTTTTCAGCTCCAAACATACAAATAGTTCAGTGGATATTTGACTGTTTTGTTCGAATCTAATGAAGAATATTCTTTCAATAAATTCAAATATAAATATTTTTTTGAGAAAGAAAACATCCAAAGTTGCTGGAATTTTCCCCAATTGGCTAAATCCGCTACTAACAATTGGAAAATTGTATAAGAACATCGATTACTTGCTTCTATTTTAAAATTTCAATGTAACACACTGTTTTTAACTCATATTTAAACAACTTTTTTTGAACTTCCGTTTAGAAATATTTTCTCACAATAAAGTTTAACTGCCAATTTATGTTTCCATGCGTTTTCCTTAGCGTATCCCCCCTTATGTTTTTAGTTCAAATATGTATATTTACCAACTTTACGCTCCAGCCTTACGCTCAAAACTAAGCTAAAACTAACTCTTTAAGCTTTGTAAGAGAAATGGCAAACTTTATCTTAAGCAGTCGTGCATTTAAACAATGACGTAAAAAACCTCTTGTTGTGAAAAGTGATGTAAATTTCCTGATTCAGTTACTCAGTAACTAGTTTCTATTTGATCTTCAAAAAGAAGTAAATTATTCTCACTTAGCATATTGTAATTTCAGAGAAGCAGTAGAAGTCTTAACTATTAAAGATACTTTTATCGCACCCACTTTATTGATAAGACTTTTGAAACGACACTATTCTAGTGAAGAATTGCACAATTTAAAGTTTTAACCTGTTTCACAAATGAGAACATTAATATTTATAGCTGTATGGACAATTGTAGAGTAAATATAAAACTTTTCTTACATGAAGACACTTTTCCTATCTGCCGTCAGCATTGCATTGAAGGTTATTTCTACGAAAGCTTGAAAATTGAGTTCACATTTCCACTTAAACTAGAGATGAAGAAGTAAGATGTGAATTAAGCGGTACAGTTTACGTACTTCCTTATTCTACTGGATATCTCAGTTGAGAACCAAATAACGCGATTAAACTCGCACTCCCCTAATAATAGGATGATGGTATAGCTGTAATTGGGGAAAAAAACTTTCCACATGATTATTAAAGTTATACATATGAAACCAGTTTTAAAGAAATATTTGTTGTCACATATAACTCAACGGCTGTTCAATAAAGACTAATCATTGTTTTTTTCTTCATGTGAATAAAAAAATCAAGGCATAGAAAACGAATAATGTTTGTTTAGTGGGATAAGTGAAGACTGTATTGCTGAAATTCAATCGTTATGACGTTATTAATATGATTTGGTAGCCATCCAAGTGTATTTAGTTCCGTTTTCGCATACGGAAAAATGAAAGCGACAAGCAATGAATGAACAGCACGTTGGTTTTCAATTTTGTTTATCTCTTAAAAAAGTAACAGATGAAGCATATGTGATGATGAAAGAAGCTGATTTGGAGTGTATTCTTCTCTATAGCACAGCTAGCAGTTGATTAGAAATGTTTAAAGATAGGAGATAATCAGTTTCAAAAGAAGAGCATTCTGAAGCACATGTAACTGTTTAAATTCAAGAAAACGTCACCAGTGCTGGTAAGTCAAAATCATCTAATCACGTTGAAAGAAATATTGCAAAGAATAACCATTTCATTTGATTCCAATTAAACTTTTTCAAAGAAATTTGTAGGTGACGCTAGTTTGTGCTCAAAGAAGTCCCAGATTATTCATTTCAAACGAAAATTGTGTGGGTTTGAAGATTTGTTAGTTGGATCCTGTTCTGCATAAGCTCTGATTTAGCCCCTACCCTAGTAGCATCATCTCATCGGCCGATGATCGGCCATTCATCGAAACCCGATGAAATTCTCATCGGCCGATGATCCAATATGTCTCATCGGCCGAGCAGAATCCGAGCAGCAAAATCCGATGAGAATACGATGAGATTTGGAGCAATTTACGAGCAGAACAGTCCCGTGCCGAGGAATTTCATCGGGAAACTTGATCGGAAGGATATCGTTTTCCGATGGAATATATCTCATCTTATTTTCATCGGGAAAGTTGATCGGAAGGATATCGCTTTCCGATGAAAAGTAGCTCATCAAAAACCGTGCTCGGATACTGATCGGAACGATGTCATCGTGCGTTACAGGATCAGTTTACGAGGAGTTTGTTGATCGGTCGAGCAAAATCCGATGAGTTGATGCTACTTGGGTAATGACTTCAAAGTCGAAAAATACCTTGGGGATGGCGTTTTTAACCTTCAAGGGTGGTAGCAGAAGCATCAGAGCACTGTAAAAAATAGATGTTGTTTTTACAGTATAATACAGCTAATTTTACAGTAATAAAATGTAAAGTTTCAGTTTCTTGCTGTGCATTTTGCAGTTTTAAGCTGGAACCTCTGTTGCCAGTATTATATTCTTGTTTTTACAGTATAATGGTAATATTGCTAGCTTTACAGTGATAAACTATACAATAGCTAGTTTTAGTTTATTACTGTGCTTTACAGTTTTAAACTGGAACCTCTGCTGCCAGTATTATACTGTAAAAACAACAGTTTACTTTTTGCAGTGAGCCAATTTTTAAGTATGTGTCCAAAACTGGCTTCTAGAACGTCTTAGAAGACAGGAAAAAAAGAATGTGAACTATTTTGAAAAATGTTATCAGTATTTATAGGATTAGTTCATATAATTGAGTTTTATCAATTTGCCTTCGTGATGCATATATTTTTCTGTGAAAGAATGTACTTAATTAAAACTTTTTTTCAGTTCATTTTCTTAATGGAAGGAGTCCTTCTAGATGGGTAAATCATGAAAAATTGAGATACTTTTAATTCCTGATAGTTGCGTGTTTTTTTCGCAGGTTCGCCAAATCATTTCTTAAAAATATTTTCTTATACTTGAACATATTATTAATGCAACTTTTTAAACATGAAGCGTCGAACCTGCTTTCCTACTCGTATGTGTTGTATTTTAGAGGTTTCACCATTTTATTAAGAAGCAATGTACTCTTTATGCAATAAATATTAGATCCTCAAACTTTATTCAATATATTTGAATATAACATCACTCACTGAAAATCAATTTTTATTTTTAACCGCACTATCGTGCATCGCATATACAATAGCCTTCCTCCTCGAAAGTTCCCCCTTTGAAGTCGAAAAGATTAAAAACTTCCTTCCTCTATTTAATTGCCTATGAAAATCATTAATCTCGGAAACCCGTTGAAAGTGATGCGATTCATTCAAGTCACAAGTTCTATTGTCACCTAACTATCGAATTAGCATTTATCTTTCAGCATGGAAAGCGGATGGAATATTAGGTACAACCCTATAGAATGTAGATTGTAACAAGCGAATGGTTTTTTTCTTCAACAGGATCTCTGAGCATTTGAGCCGTCAAAAGCGGTTGCTGGGTTCGAGCAGAGGCATTCGACTTTGCGGATCGAATATTTAGGATGTCATTTATGTTTAACTATTTACTGACGAGGTGATTCTTTTTAACGGTAATGGTAAGGCAGGGTGTGAGAAAATCCAAACTTATATTTCTTTTGCATTCTGCAAAGTACAGCAGATTGAAGTTGTCCAATGTTTTTGTATTATTTATTTTATTTTTTAAATACAAAAAAAAAAAAAAGTTTAAAGGTTACGACGTTGATATTGGCTAAATTTTACAGCTGAATTCCAAGAGTTTGGTGGCAAATAAATGTTTTTCTCTCGTAAGATGCACGTTTTTAAGAACGGACAAAGGGAAAAAGGGTGTCCTCATAAGGAAAGGCGCAAATTGTTTATATTATTTATATTGTTTATATGCAATACAGCTAACACGTCCTGTCATGATTCGAAAATTGAAGATAATAATTGTCCAACTTAAAAGGACTCTTTACCCTTTCCACATCAGCTATAAACTGTAAAATCAGATGCGCTAAAGTTAGAAATATAGGGTTTCCTATTCTTTGGTAACATATATTTATCTTTTTAAACTATGTGCTGCCATCTGCCAATTTTTGAATCTTGAAGTTCCAAACTAAATCATCTTATTGTTAAAACCACTCTGCTACATTGCAGTTAAGCACTGTTCCTCATGTCAGTTGTTACAAATCAAGTTATTTTCAATAAATTGAAACTTTTTACTTGTAGCGGCAAAAATACTGCACGAATTCGAAAACACATTAAAAAAAATCTATTAATTATTCATTTCATTTTAAAATTAATGAAACAAATTCCGAAATTAAATCGCATAAATTGTTTTGTAATATGGTTTGAATTTTGAGAGGTGCATTTACGAACTCATGCAAATGAATGCAAAATATTTTTTAGAGAATTTTTTAGTCATTACACTTTTTGTTTCTGTTTTAACCGATTCTAGAAAGAAAAATTCTCTCACCCAAAGAGTTTTTTATCTTTTCCGACACCTCTTGAGAAGTCGTTCACCGCTTTCTCTACGATATAAGTTTTCGACGCTTGAAACGAGTTTAGCAACATAGCGTTCGATGAATGAATAACTAACTTGCAGAGAACCCAGGAAAAGTTTTGAATCCCATTTTAGGTTTTGTGAAATAACTCCATGGAAAAGAATGACTTCGGGTTTAATGGGTTTATTTGAGAGCGTTTATTTTGCTTTTAAAAATGTGTGTAACTTTGAACGAGTGAAAATCTGTAATTATGCTAGTACATTTAAAAAATCATGTATCAGGACTAGGCAAAACCGTAGAAAAGTGACCTAAATTATTTTTTTAAGGTATAAAAAAATGGAAGAAAGTAGCGATGAATCTCCAAAACGTGGAGCATTTATTTTAGAAATAATATTAGTAATAATAATCATAGTAATAATAATCATAGTAATAAAAATAATAGTAATAAAAATAATAGTAATAATAATCATAGTAATAATAATCATAGTAATAAAAATAATAGTAATAAAAATAATAGTAATAAATACAAAGTATATTTCGCATTGAATTGCTAATGTACTTTCATAGAAAAAATTTAGAAAAATAGATGTTTTTTCTTTAAGGAATGCGTAACTAAAACTTTAATGGCAAAATGTGCATTAAAAACGAATTAAAATACAAACGATTCCGACTCGATAAAAACCGGACGTACACTTGAAACAATTTATTTTCGTAGAAAGATTTCAGCTATGTATTGCTTCATAACTGAACATAAAAAGCAGCATAATGTTAATAGCTCATACATACTGAAACACATTCAGTCTTTAGTTTGAATATTTGAGAAATATTTTCTTTCCTTCGGCAAGTCTTCCATTACTTTGACTCTAAATCTGCAATAGCTTAAAGTTTATTTAAAGACTCGACACAATGGCAAAACCATAAAAACACTGCCGTTTCGGAGAAATTTTCTAGGAGAAGGTATAAAAGTGCTGTTGAAAAATGCTACAAATAAAATCCATTTGTTCTGAGTTATGATTCTTTTATTCGAATGCAAAATATAGAGCTGGATTTTCTTTTTCCTAGAGAAAAACGGCATTTTAGGACAGAAAAAGTTCTAAAAGTAAAATTTTCCATAACTATGAATTACCAATGATTTCACCCAGAAACAAATAGACCTGCAAACTCTTAAAACAGTCTCAATTTTTGAAACCTATGCTATCATATCTGTATCTTAAAATTTTATCATACCCTTTTTGTTCAATTCTTAAAATAGCTGTAATTAGTCATTGTAAAATGCTGTCAAGTTTGTTCTTCCTTCAATTATTTTGATCTCAAAAATATATTTCATTTTCAGAACATTTTTTTAGACCCTTGATCCCAATACACTGCTTGTTCCACCAAAATAGTCTTAACTGTCCGAAAACATCATTAACAAAGATAAAGAAAAATGCAAAATGATAAATGGACGAAACGGAAATCAAAGTGTATATGAAATACGGATTATAATAAGCAGGAATGTTCCTCACTCTTGTCCGTGAACATAAAATAACATAGTGAGCATTGAAAGGAACATTTATTTCCAAAGAAGTTACAGTTATGTCAAGTTAAAAATTTTTCAATGAAGCAATGTTTAAAAATATCTTACTACTACCATGCACAGCTGGTCAATAATTGTTGCTGTAATCGTTTTTTATGATTTCTGAACTGGGTTCTTTACGGAGTTTACTAGGGTAATCCTAAATTAAAAATGCTTATTTGTCATATTATCAACATCTGCCTAACACCTTAATTGATAATCACTCTTAACGAGCTTTAAATTGATGAAAATAGTCTTTGTAAATTTAAGAGCTTTACAACTTTTTTCTCGCAATTTAAAAAATAACTTTGAAATTTTGACTGCGGAATATCACTTTTTTTCAGTCAGTTTAAAATATCTAAAAAAGTCAAGACAACTTTTTAACTTTTTTTTTCGAAATATTGATGGGAGTTTACTTTAAAGCTTATTTTTTCTTAGTTCTAGGTGAAAACCTATAAAACTGACGAAAAAAGTTATTAACTTTTGCAAAAAATGGGCAATTTTAAGTTTAAGTTAGGCGTTTTTGTACATTAAGGTACCCACTATAAAAAAAGTTCTGTTGCATAATATATGTAAAAAAAAGTCCTATAATATATTGTTGTTCAGAAGGTTATTCTCTGTGTTTCAATTTATTATTTTTCAATTATTTCCATTTATTTTTGAATCAAGGGTCAAAAAATTATAAAATACAAATTTTCCATGCCTTTCCCATTTATGACTGAAAGCAAAAAATCATTAAAAAAAAATACTCCATGTTCTTAATATGAAGCATATCTACTATAATACTCAATAATGGCACAAAATGTCAAGCAAATTTATTTCATGAACTTTTTAAGATATCACTGTTACAATGGTGTAAGGTAAGACTTAAATTAGTTCCGAAGAAAAATGTATTTAAAGATAGAAAAGCAAATTTTTAAAAAAGGTGCTACCTCTATCCAAAGGAAATAAACATTTCTTAACATAGAGCAATAGTTGTAAGTTTTCAATTTGATGTCGTTGTATTTTTTAAACAAATTTGTGTATATATATATACATATTTATATAATCAAAAATGCAAAAGGAAATAGTGAAATGGCGAACCAAGGACTGGCACGTCATCAGGGGGAAGAACAGATCCCTAGTTCGCAAGGCCCTTTCTATCTGACATGAGGGAAGGTCCCAATAACATGTCACCTTCCCCAAGAGCCTTGAATAAAATGAAATATGAACACCAAAATAACACAAGCAAAAGCACAAAATGGAACGCAATCTAACACCAAAAAGGTCAAAAAAGTCAAGTACTTACATGAAAAGGTACCAAGCGAGAACTGAATGATCATCAGCGCAACCGGCAAATATGTGACCCGAACAGAGAGTTACGGTTAAAGTTAAACTGTCTTAAAATAATTTAAGTAAAAGGAGAAAGGAATTTCATAGAAATTCAACGAGGACTTAAATTTAGTAAAATATGGATAAGGCGAGCTTTGCAATTATCAACTACTAGCGAACTGATCATAATACCGATGGTTATGTAGCAAAGGCAGCTTTAGTAATGTCCATTTAAGTCTACAAATTCTTTTGAATCGCCCTATCAGTTGTTACGCTTTTAAATTCTTCCAACTGCTCATCTCATTCGCGCATAGCGTATGCACCCTTGCCTCATTGGCGTCACAATTTAAATAATTTGCATATCTCTCACCAGACTACACTCTAGCAGAGTTTTGTATTTGTGACTCAATTTCTTTTGAGTGACATTTTTTTTTTTGTGAAAGTATATAGTAAGTACAGGGGTTAACGTCCATAGTTTACTGCTTCTTCTTAGCCTGTAGAATAAATGAACCCCATTCTATCACTTAAATCATATTTTTCTAGCATAGCAGGAAGGCCAACAGCTACCATTTCCTTCCTACTTTATTTGCGTAGCGAAAGCTTAGTTAATGGGAGAAAAATTGTAACACCGTACTAAGCACAGCATCAATTCAGACATCTAAATATTCTTAACCGTAAAAATATTCTGATGATTTTAAAGCGTTGTGCACTACGAAAAAAAATAACGACAATATTTTATATCAGACACTTTTCTCATTCATATTTTAAATATTGAGTATAATATGAATATTTAAATACATTTGTATCTTAATAACGTAAAATTAAAATTAAAAAAAAGCCTACTAATGGAACTCAGAATTAAAATAAACGTAAATCAGGTTTTTTTTTGTTATTATTTACAAAAAAGAACCCTCCACCTCAGGGGCATGGGTTAATATTATATAAAACATTTGCAAGAATTAGTCTTTTCTACGATGGAATCTATAAGGGAGTGGTTGTCGCATACAAAATAACTACAACTTCAAAAATAAATTAGGATAGGCAATCTTTTGCTGAAATGTCTGTTTTTAATGTAATTATTTTTTGAGAGTGTAATTGAGTTTTTTCTTCTTATTTCATCTAAGTAAGCTTATTTTTGCGTACTTTACTCCTCAACATTTAAATAAACTTCTAATTCTTGGGGTAAAAAAAGGAAAAAAAAAAGCGGGCTATTTAGTAAGAAAAATGTAAATTGAAATTCCAGAAACGCAGTTAAGCCCCAGAGAAAGAAATACGAAACTCACCACTGTGTCCAGCATTTAGATTTTTTCACCTTCGTTAAGTTTTAAAAATGACGAAAATGCAATTAGAAAGTGTCTGAAAATATAATTCTTTAAACACAAGTTGTGTAATTAAAATTCACATTTAATCTTACTACAAAGCTTAAAAACTCTATCTCGCTTGTGAATATTTTTAATTACTTTATACTTGAAGGATAATATTTCTATTATGTTAAGACGTAAGAACCATGTTAATTAATGATTTATATGAAAATTGACTTGTGGAGTGAAACTGTAAACAAAGAACAATCTAATAATGGAACAAAAATGCATGTATTTTTCTGTCTTTCGCAAACTAATGGATGAAAAAACCTTAATGTAATAATTAAAAATATGTGTAAATCATATTTTGATTTCAGTTGCATGTAAAAAAATGTGCAATGTTTTTGTCCGATTTATAATTTAGTGCTATATAATAAAATACTTGGCTTCAAATTCTTAATTTTGTGCATATTTGTGCTCGCCAGTATGTAAAAGGGCATTTTTTTCTCTCTTTTAACTCTTTAACAAAAAAAAAATCGACCCACTAAGAAGAGGTCGCCAAATTAGAAAGAAACTTTACACACGTAAGAACAACATTGATACAAAAAAGGCAGTTCAGAAAGAATGCAAAATTATAATTTTATTGTAGAAAAAATCCCAAACAAATGTAGGGTTTAGTGCCTTGTTGATCCTTTTCCAGAGAGTATACAAGCAGCATGAAAATCTTGTACGAATTTTGACGTCATCTCGCTTTACAGTTACTGTAAGCAAGCCATTAATTAGATCAAACTCTTATTCCGTTCACCTGACCCTCCCAAGCAATTCTAGATAGGCTCGATCTGTGATGAATCTGGAGTTGGTCAGGCCAGAGACGGCGATAAAGTGATTGAGGAAGATTTGTGACACCCTTGCTGTGTCTGATCGATTGCTGTCCTGATGAAATAAAATTTCTAAGAGCTCTTCTATGAGGACCAACACTCGTGACTGAATTATAGTTATAACTGACCGATGAGCTGTCATGTTATTATGGATCAATAAAAGCAGTGACCGTGCATCGTACGCGAATGCACCGCACAGCATGACAAAGCTGTGAGTACAGCATGACAAGCGCTGGAAAGCAAAGGCACTATTGAGGTGTTCACTAGGGGATTTCCACACACGTACACCAGTTTCATCATTTCCCAAATTGAATCTGATTCGTCACTGAAGACGACATGTTTTCATTTGGTTGCAGTCTATTCGAATCTAATGCGACAATACACTAAACGGTGTAGATTGTGAAAGCCATAATCCTTCTCAGCGGCATACTGAACCTATAACAAGGGTGATGTTTCGGGAGGCCGATAAGCGGTCATCCTTGATATTGATCATGACATGTGTCTGTTACATGTGTTAATCCTCATGTCAGGGCTCCCAGGAGTCATTTTTGAACGGGACAATGCTCAGTCACACCCGCCATGGGTGTCACAGGACTTCTTTCACCAGATTATCACCTTGTCTGGCCTACACGGAATTCTGATTAGTCATGAATGATGCATTTTCAATTCAACTCTTTCTGTGCCGCTATTGATCGTTGAATAAGAGAGCTTAATGACATCTGTTTTAGACACTGCTGCAATATTTTTTTCAGGACAGATTGAACTGAAGCTACATGCAACAGATTTATGAAAGTTATAGAAAATTCATGTTCCTTCACCTTAATGGAGCAACTAATGGAGCAATATAATGTAAGCCAGTTTAGTTGGTTAAGAATTTAACAAAAAAAAAAAATCTATAATTTCAATTATGCAAAAATTGCTTATTAGTCTTTAAAATAATATTTCGTCACTTTAGATGAGAATATTATTTTAGATCAGATTTATTATCTGAAAACGAAAGTCGTCTTATCTTTTTAGTTTAGTTCCTAGTCTTTGTTTTAATATTTTGAAAGTTTTACTTTATCTTTTCGATATTGTGCATATTTTCTGTATTAATTTTGGTAGAGGTTTCTGCGAAAATCCTTGATTTGGTACGTTTGTGTAAAATTCCATTCAAAGGTGTGGTGCTTGAAAATCGTTTGTTGAACCAACAATATTTAAATGCACGAAAAAAATTTCTAACACTAGTTTTTGACCTATCTTTGACAGACATGTAACACAAAGCAATGAATATCCGCGCGTATTGGAATAAATCAAATTGTTTCGAAACTTAAATTTAAATAGAAGCAGTTTTACTCACATAAGATGAAACTGAAAGTTTAATACACTCCTTGAATATATTTATTCTTCAGAATTTCATTAGAGAACATTGAGGCGAAATGTGAAAATATATGTAACATATTTTGGGCAAGTGCCAGAGAGCAAATTACGATTCTCGGAGCTGATGAGTGGAACTTGGCCAAGATAATTTTAGCACCTTATTTTTCACGCATGTGCAATTCTTTATTACTCGAGTAATCAGTCTCTTTTTAAATGTTTGTACTTTAGTTGGGTTTGTACTCTCACGTTAACATAGGGCTTATTAAACATCATTAGTTGGAAAATTTGCGGAGAGGCAATTAAGTCCTTCGAAAGAGAAGAATTGGTTAATATTTTTAGTATGCGGTTATATTTGTTAAAAATTTGTGTTGACTTCCATATTGATCTGAATGAACATTTTTTTTTGAAATACCGTAAAGTCGGGTTACTTGGACCAGTGGTCGGAAGTAGCGCGCTATAAGTAGCGAAACTACTGTAGTAGCTACATTTTTTAGTAGTTTGTAGTGTAGCGCACTACTTTTTGAAAAAAGTAGAGTAGTGAGTAGCGCGATGCAAAAAAATAGTAGTTTGTAGCGATTTCTAAAAACTACTTTTAAATATAAAAATAAATAAATAAATGAAAAAAATTCAAAAAAGAAAAAGAGAACGGAAGAAAAAAACAAGGTTTTTCTTGTGGCGAATATTCGTAAAAATTGTAAAAAAAAAATCTAGAAAGAACATATTTTTACAAAAAAAAAAGGAACAAAATGGAAAGGAAACAAATAAATTCAAAGACAATTCCTATTTCTATTCCATATTCGAATGAGGTAATTTTTTAATATAAACCACTTTTCGAATTTTTTCGGTCGATCCTTAACCGGTGTATTATTTATTTATTTTTTAAAAAGTAGCGAAGTAGCAACTACATTTCAAAAGTAGTGTAGCTCGCTACATTTAAAAAAAAGTAGTTGTAGCTGTAGTTAACTACATTTACAACAAAGTAGTTGTAGTTGTAGTTCGCTACGAAAGAAATGTAGTTTTTCCTGCCACTGACTTGGACCCACAAGGGGGTTACTTGAGCCCACAGTAAAATGATAAAATCTCTGTTTGGTACTAGCGTTAGAGGCTGCAGAGTGCTTCTACCTAGCGGAAAAACGAGGAACTACGTGCAAGTCTTCAACTAGTAAGTACCAAACCCAGATTTTATCATTTTACTGTGATGGGCTCAAGTAACCCCCTAGGGTCCAAGTAACCCGACTTTACGGTATTTTGTTTTTGAAGCTCAAAAATATTTTTTCACTTCATGATTAGATTTCTTTTTATGTTTCGTTTAATTACGTCATTTTTTTCTTTTATAATTAGATGATTTCTGCTTTTTTAAGTATTTTTTTAACGCGTGATTTTATCAGAAAAAAAGTAAACTGCTTTGACCATATAAGTTAACTTTTCCCATTTTTTATCCCTACTTTTACTAGCTCGATTTTCAATTCAACTAATTTTTGTAGTCAACGATTCAGAGAGGAAGTTTGAGAGTAGAACTTTTTTCCACAAATTGTCTCGGTCCATTTGCTCACCCTGCTAGCTTCCTCACTGAGAACCATACTCTGCGCATAAACTCGTACTACGTTATTCTACTCTTAAGCTTCCTCCCTGATGACTTAAAGACGATAGTGCATTCGGTGGTTCAAAGAAATGCATACTATAGCCATCCTGAGAATATACTATTAGCAATGGCAACAGACGAAAACAAAGAAATCAGAATATTGGCATGGAAAAGGATTAAACAATGCCGCCTTTCAAAGAAGAAAGAGATCAGGAGACTGAAACAGTTTAAGGTTCTAAAACTGAACTTTATGGCTACTGACTACTACGACTGCATCGACTGGCTCTCAACGGATCTTAGTGAGCCTCCAATTACAAAGAATCTTTCACTCGAAGAGATTGAGAGAAACATAGAATCAAGCTTGGTTTTAGATGAAGCTTCAGTCCGCTTTCCAAGTCACACGCAAGCTGTGGAAAGAACAATTAAAGTAGTGACAGAAGCGGCAATGCACGTATGTGGCCATGAGGACAGAGATACCTTCGTCAGAGCAAAGATACAATCCAGGATGAAAATGTCAACGTTTAATTCGAAGAAGGACTTTGTTGCATGAAGAATGCAAAACAATGTGAATATAATATTTTTACGTGGAGGGCTGGTGGAACTCGTGCAGCCACCTCCTCGCGTTGAGTTCTGGATTATTTTGCAAGATATTTGGATGCGCAATAAGCTGAGAACTGTGAAGCACTTTCAGTTAACACCCCCCATTTTTTAAATTCAATAGTAATAAATAACTAATCTGTAACTCTGACGAATTTTAAAAATAAAAATGCGGATCATTTGATAAACTACTTCCCATTTCAGACTCCTATATTATATCTCAACACTTGGACGGAATTTTTATAAAGCTTAAAAATTAATAAATAAATTGGATCATTTAAAAAAAAACATTTTTTCCGAATTTTCCCCGTATTTGTGACAAATTAAATAAATATCATTTACAATTCAATTTTACTGTTAATTTAATGATAATAGTGAGCCTTTTTTTCTCTCCCCATTACCGAAAATAATTTTTTAAAAAAATTTCAAATTTTGCTGTAATATCCAATTTTAGCAATATTTTCTGAAACCCCCAAGCGTTTATGGCTGATCAAGAAATGGAGCAAAATAATTCAAATTTTTTATGTGAACTTAGTGCCCCTAATAGTACCTTTTAAGTTACACCCATCACTGAAAATATTTTAAAAAAAATTTTGACAAATTTTACGAAAAACATCAAAAATTAGCATTTTTCCGAAACTTCAAGGCGATTGCGGCAGATCAAGAAATTGTGCAAAAAATTTCAAATTTTTTGTGGGTGCTTTGTTCCCCCAATGGCACCTTTTCCGCATATCTCGTCATCGAAAAAAAAATAAAAGTCATTTTCGGCCCACCCTAATGTACAATCTGCAGCATTAAATGTTTCAGTCCAAGCATGAACAAAAACAGCTTGCCGGTCGGGTAGAATAAAGTAGCATATACATTGGGAACTGTGCATCCATAAGCTCAAATTTTTTTTGCATTGAAAAAGGCGTTCCTTGTAACGCCGAAACACGTATCTGCAGTATCCCTACGTATTTGTGATTCCTTAACGGTGTAATTTTCTTTACATCAATTGCACAAAGGTATTTAATTACTTCATACGAATCAGTATAGTTTTCTGAAAGTGCTAGCGAAGGAAATGATCCTAAGCCCAAAAAGCTGAGAAAATTACTAACAACACGATTTATCAAGTTAGAAGGTGGAATACAGGTGAAATGCTGTATGTGCAAAAGTGCGTTGCATACACAAATTTTCGGGTTTTCGGATTCTTGTGAAACGTTGTTTGCGCAAAAGTGCCAATTCGGCGCTTTTGCGCAAACGCACTTTTGCAGATGCAGAGTTTCACCTGAATTTCTCCCTTAGGCGAATTTACTATGTTTATTCACAGTTTAACGTTGATGCATGGAACATTTTTTGAACGGGAGCTACTAAAAATTTTACACATCTTGACTTGAATCCAATATTCTTCCCAAAAATCATTTGAAAATACCCCCCTCCCCCACCACCAGTACCATCAGAAATATCAATTCATTGTTATTAGTTTCACTGCTTCATTGCATTATCTTACCTTCAGCCTTTCTTCTTTCAGCACATGAACTTTTTTTGTCAGACATACTAAAATTTTAAAGGAAGTTTCACATTTAGTAATAGTGATTTTTTTTTTTTTTTTTGAAAACTTGAAAATGCCTTCTTAAGTACTGAAAGCTGTTTTATCATCAGAACGCAAAGAATAAAATAAATAAAAAAACATTTCCTTTGCCATTCATGTGCCTATATTTGTAGGTTTTGCATAGTTATATTGCATGGTAACTGTAAGGTCATTGCCGCAACAAATCCTTATTTTTTGAATACAAGGAAACATTTTAGATATAAGAAAACAGTTCCAGATATTTCATATTATGATACATAATAGTACTTTGTTTTCTAATATATAAGAGTTAAATGTTTGAAATTCCGGGAAAAAAGGAAGAATAGGTGTATAAAAATGTCACACCCAAGAAAGAGAATTGAAATTTATATAGCCCATTCCAATTTTTAGACAAAATCCTGCCAAGTGATGATAAAAAACTGTTTATTTTTATGAACATATTATTAAAGGTTAATTTAATTTTTATAGCATTGATTTAAAAAAAAACATATTTTAACTATAATTTTATTTATAATTAAAATATGGTTTTTTAAATTAATGTGAAATTTTACTAATTGAAATGTTTTAAATCTTGAGGGAGAGAGAGAGAGGGGAGATATATACATTGAATATGTTTATGAAATGCAATGTATTTTCGTAAAACCTTATCTTTAATTTTTATAAAGTTCGAAAAACTTACTTAAAAAAAAACTATTTTTACCCTGCCACTGCTTCAAAAATAAGAACAAAAATTAATGTGCAGTGCTTTTAATGAGTGAGTACTTCAATTAAAAATCATTATTAATGTTCGTGAATATTTACTTCGTTCACTAATATAAGTTGATTGTAATCTTAGCATATGATATGCAATTTTCCCGGAAATATCTCTGAAGCTAATGAGAAGTGACAAAGGCAGGATACATTTTCATTTTCAAAGTTGGAATAAAAAATCGAAATGAGATGAGTGCTTTGTTTCGCATCTCCAGTAATTAAAATTTTACTTTAAGAAAATTCTTCAGTTTCAACGAATATTTGTGTTTTTCCTTTCTTTTCTTTTCTTTTTTTCATTTCTAGCATGTTGTTTTTTAGGGTCATTGCTGTTATATATTTATACATAGATAAGTAGAGAATAATAGTATGATAAATACTTATCAACTTCCAGATGCGCGATATTATAAAAGTTTTAATAAAAATAAATTATGTGCTGAACCTCATTAATATGTTAAACTTGGGATGTTTTACAAAGTCTTATGCTAATATATACTTACATATAACAAGCGTTAAGTGTATAAACAACAATAACAAATCATACATAACATATATAACCAATGTACTATAACAAAGACACATAACAAATAATGTAGCTTTTATTTGTTCATGTGAAAGTCATACTGCAAAAAATAAACTGTTGTTTTTACAGTGCAATACTAGTAGCAAAGGTTCCAGTTTAAAACTGTAAAATGCACAATAATAAACTGTAAAACTAGCAATTTTACAGTTTATTACAGTAAAACAGCAATTTTACAGTTCATTACCACAAAATTAGCTGTATTATACTTTAAAAACAACAGTATAATTCTGGCAGCAGAGGTTCCAGTGTTAAAACTGTAAAATGCACAGTTTCAATCTGTCAAAATAGCAATTTTACAGTTTATTACTGTAGAATTAGCAATTTTACAGTTTATTACTGTAAAGTTAGTAATTTTTAAAGTTTGTTAGAATAAAATTAGCTGCATTTTACTGTAAAAACAACATAATTTTTTTACAGTGCGGTGATGAAATTAGCTCTTTGTCTGAATTTTCTCAACTAATAGGAACGTAAGAAAGTGATTAGTGGAAATATTTCGACAAATTCATTATCATTCTACCTAATGATCAATTGCCCCTTTTTTTGCTATTTAAAAATGAAAACAGACAATAGTATTTTATAAAATGTTCCCTTCTATATATGCGCTGCAGTAAAATCATTCCTAACTTGTTCTTCGAGAATTTGGCTACAAATTTGGAATTTATCATCTGAACTGAATATTACGTTCATTAAGTTTACTTAGAAAATATAAAACTGCTGCTTAGAAAAGAAATTTTGGAGAAACTTCGAAAGTCAGTATGATGCTCCGTTAACCTATCATTAGCTTTAAAAGTAGAGAAAAACTTTCTTTTTCACGATTGAAAATTCTTTAAATGATGTCGTTTTCCGTGACAAAGAGAGGAAAGAAAGTAAATCTGGGTCAACCGAGAATATATATTTTTTTCTTTCTAAAGAAGAAAAAGCTTGTGAATGGCTAATTGCTTTGCATCTACAGAATTTAAGAGTTTGAAGTTTTCCTTTTTTCCCTAGATCTAAAACTTTTTTTTAAAGAAGATTCCATTTCAAATGCAAAAAGATGCTTTGATTCAGCTTTCTGGAGTTTGTAACATGCATGAAGAATATTTTAAATAACAACAAAAAGTTTTATTAGTGTTCAAAAATTAGCAATCTATAAACATAAAAGAGGCAGAAAATTGCAATGGTTTAAGTAAGCTTAATGTCGCTTCAAAATTAGAAAACTAAATGACAAAAATGTGTGAGTATGTTATTATTAATTTAAGAATATTTTTGCGATAATTTCACATATCTCTTTTGCTCTGAGTTCTGAGCAGGTATTTCATCCAACTAGAGAATGAGCAAATTGCACATAAATACTTCATTTCTTCTCGTGTGTAACGAAAAGGAATAACACTTATTTTCTTCAGTTTCTAAGAGGTTTCTTTGGTTCTTGAATTTCTGTGCATAACCAAAACCATCAAAATTATAATTATTACGTCCGACTTTCAATAGGATTAGAATTAGAGAACTAAATGACAAAAATGTGTGAGTATGTTATAATTAATTTAAGAATATTTTGGCGATAATTTCACATATCTCTTTTTCTCTGAGCTCTGAGCAGGTATTTCATCCAACTAGAGAATGATCAAATTGCACATAAATACTTCATTTCTTCTCGTGTGCAG